>JAHWFP010191939.1:0-10835 GCA_023313725.1 Lithobius niger | reverse complement strand
CCCCCCCCTGAAAGTCTGCTTAGTTCAATACTCATTTAGTACCTCACTCCTTTCGCTGTTTAGGGGCCTCCAAGCACATAACGAAAATACTCACGGCATATGTAGCAACGCGCACTTGGCCGCAGCGGCCACAGGGCGACCATACCTTCTCCAGGTTCATTTTTCACCACGTTATTGAGAACTATCAATGAAAAACGGACGTGGCCGCTTGGCACGTCGCCGTGTTTTTTGGCCGCAACGACCACTGGCCACGCGACCTGGCCGCTCAGTGCGCGGGCGCCCTTAAAGAGTAGATTGAATTCTCTCCCAACACACCCCCTACTAAGTCTACACAAAAGTCTGATCTGATGAAATTACTGCATTTAAAGGATCACGATTGTTTTTTTTTTCATATTAGTTTTGAGGCGGGCAGGATTTTCGGCACCCTTTCCCATTCCCACAGCCGCACATAACCCCACGTCCTTAGGACTGGGCCATGACTTGCCTCAATTGCTTTTTTTTCCGTATGTGTACAAAAAGTAGCCCCCGAGGGGGGGGGGAGCTGTCTGGTGGGGAAGGGAAATAATTCACTGTTGTTCTTAATCGAGAAAAAGTTAAGTAAATATGAAGTGTCAAAGTCTTCGGAACCCACCGAATTTTGTAAAACATGTGTGTGTAATTTTCAGCTAAACTTGCACACACTTTTTTCTAGGTCTGTCTGGAATATGTTTATTTTAAGCCACTTGGTATTATAGTGTGCAAACTCTCATTTTGTTCTCCCATTTGTTTTTGGCTGTGTCTGAGTAAAGAGTTCCAGGTTCGTAAAAATCCAGACTATGAGAAATCTTATTAAAACCCAAAGCACATCGAAGTGCACTTAAACCAGTCAGTGTTAGGCGGAGCCATGTCTCGAAAACCAGCACACGACGTTTCTTTTACTTGAATTAAATTTAACCACAAATGTTGCAAACATATGTTTACATCCTTAGAATCTGCTGTAATCAAAACGTTGAATCAGTTTGAACTGAAGGTGCATGGCAAAAAAAAACATGAAAAAGTTAGGTCAGGTTTTAGGTCAGTTGCCTTGGGCCGTATTTTACCAGAAAACTTTTTTTCTGCAGCTTTTTTGACTGTGGCTTCTTTTACTGACTTTTTTTACAGGCCTTTTTTCTGCGGCTTTATTCTTAGATTCAAACTGTGATACCCTGCGACAGGACACAAAGAATTTTCTATTGCCGTTCGGAAATATACAATACCTGAAAATTTGTAGCATTCTTCCCTGAAGTATGCTTCTCTCGCTGGAGTTTTAAAGCTGTGAAGAGACTGCTAGCTGCATAACCCACCCTGCGCGAGGATCCTCTACAAAAGCATTCGGGTGAGACCAACCGGCCATTTTCCCCCTCCAACGGTGGTTTATTTTTCGTGAATTGGACGTGAATACAATTTCTTTGGCAACGTTGTTTAGATTTATCGTGCTACACTAGTGTGTGTTTAGGCATACACGTCAGTATACACGTTGTCATTGTCCGAACTTTGGCTGTCCAATGAGAGACGATGCCGATAATACTAACAATGGTTATAACAATATTTTCGTACTTACGCGCTCCCACATCATCCCCGTTACAAAAAAAAAAAGGGGAGGGGGGGGGGGGGTTCAAAGGGTTTTAGCGAGCGTTAACCGCACCCATCCCCGTTACACCCCTAGGCTCGCAACCATAAAAGGTACGCAGTTCGTATCACTGCAACCATTCGTCCCATTTCGTAAGCTTGAAGGGTTCCCGTTATGTCGGTATCGATGAATAATCGCCCTATGGAAATTAACATGGGGATGAGCGGACTAGAATCAGCTAGAGCTAGCTAGCTAGCTAGTTACACATTTTCAACGTTTTTGAGGGTCAGATTTTGCATTGAAAGCAGCTTAGCTGGCATTCCTGCACGAGTTAATTTTTGTTAGGTGTCTTATTGCTCTTGATTTCAACACAATTTAAGCAACACAATTTTTGTACCACATTATTATTTTTTTGCAAGTACCTGAAATGTGCCCAACTATGCTTCAAGATATAAGACACTGACGATATGGCTCCTCGCTACAATGGTTTACAACCTCGACAATTGAATTTATGTAATGTTTGTTGTGATGATTGTTGCCTAACAAAAGATACCTAGATTTTCCTAGGCAAAAGAAACAATCTTCAGCTGGCCCAGGCTGGGGGACTGGCAAAATTAAGTTAGTCAAAGAATGTGGTTGTGATGAATGGCTCGCATAATATTTCAAGGAAAAACTCTGTGCCAATAGTCGGAGCTATGCGCATTACGATCCCCCTATTGACAAATGGGCGTAGCCGGGAGGTTGCAGTGTCATGACCAATTTTGGGGATTTCTTGGAAGGTCTTCTACTTGGAAGATTATTAACGGAATGATCCAAACTTTCAATATCTTGGAATTGGAAATAGATGTAAATTTTACGGGTGTGTTGAGTGTTTGGGTTTGCGGGGAGCGTAGGGTATAAATAAATATGCCCACACAACCACTGCTATTCATCTTGAGCGATATGAAACGTTATGACAGACATCGTCAGTTATCACTCTGGCTCAACTTTTGAAGACAGAGGCTAGAGTCGTAGTTTATTTTATTTTTAACTATATCAAGGATTGAAGTCGTCATGGTGATTAGAAAGAGAGTGAATAACTATGGTGAGCTGGTTCATAAGAACTTAAGTTCAAATTCTTACGAGCCTGCTCACCAGTTATCCACTCTCTTTCTAATCACCATGACGACTTTCCTTTTAAAACCGACAAATTTACCTGCGTAGCAATACAGGGTGGTCCACAAAAAACTGATGACCCAACATAGTCAGCATCCCCTCAGAACCAGGATAGGACAGAAATCAAATCTAATGAAATGGGAAGATTTGTCCTCTCCTGGTTCTGAGGGGTGCTAACTAGAAAAGTTGGAGCGTCAAGTTTTTTGTGGTACCCTGTATTTTTTATTTCAAGATGTTTAACATTATCTCTTCGAATCACCACGATTTTCTTTTAAAACAATTTATGCAGCAACTTTTATTTTAAGCCACAATTCGATTATTTTTAACAGCAAGGTAACTCTTCCCGCCCAACCTACCTGTACCGTACGATTTTATGCTGTACGAAAAACAAAATAGTGGCTGCGTACACAGCCACCGTACATGAGAGGCTTTCAACAAGGGTTTTTAAGACGGTGGGCTTGTGACGAGAAAGTTCTTTGGGCTAGAGGCTTTCAACGAAGGTTCATGAGGCAACTGGCTTTCGACGAAAGTTCTCTAGTGTGAGAGGCTTTCAACAAAGAGATCTGACGATCGGTCTGTTGGACGAGGGACGTTTGTAGGGATCGGCCGATATGAGTTTTTACCGATCCGATCCGATACCGATGAAGAGTAAATCGATAACATCCGATCCGATGCAATACCGATGCCGATAAAAAAAAAAAAAAAAAAAAAAATTTAATTTCCATACAAAAGCAACTTAGTTTCTGGTTTCGCATGGGTTCCTACCAACTGCTGTGATTATCCAAAAAGTTCTTTGCAGCAATAACAGCAATTTTACTCTTATTCCTACTTATGGATTCAGTGCTTTCATCTTCTAGTTAGATTTTAAGTTGGCCGATGTAAAACTTAAAGAGTGGCAGAACCATCAAGTGCTACATTTGCATTACAAACTGAGTAAATAGCTTTGCTTTTCTCACTTGGTTCTTGCTTTTGCTGCACTTTGTGTCAGTTTTGTGTGGGAAAAGGTTGCATTTCTTGGGATAACGAATATCTGTATCGGAAGCCTTACAGTGGTCTGATACCGATATGGCAAAAACCCCGATAAATACAGATTATACCAATATAAATATCGGACTATATCCCTAGCATATTTCCACTGACGAATTAGCGTGTCGGGCACAGTTCAATGTTGGGCCAGATGCTTGATCTTGACGTGGCGTGGTGAGCTTCAGGGTGAAACTTCTTCATGACGTGTTCACGCGACAGTGGTGAGCAGGTGGCTGCCTCCTGTTGGATGCAGAGGCAAGGAGGCCGGCGAGGATAGGGTGGCGGGACGGTTCCTGCTTGACAGAACCGGGAGGCTTTGACGTAGGATTCAAAAGAAACTTTCGATGATCTACGGTAAGGTTGCAGGTGGTGACGAGGGTTGAAAGCTTAGGTACCAATGGCAGGTGGAGGACAGCAGGCTTGATGAAACGGGAGAGACATAACTGCCGTCGAATTCAGTCGGTCCATGAAGTTATCATCTACGAAAGATTTGGGCGAAAGTCGAAGACGATGGAACGCCATCTTGGGAGGATTTAATGGGTGCGTCTCGTAGGTGGTGCGACTTCGGCATGTTACAGGCGAAAGAAGATGCGATGCCATCTTGAACTTTCAGCGAAAGCTTAGGTGAGAAAATACGTCATCTTGGACTTTCTACGAAAACTTGGGTGAGAAGATATGACGCCATCTTGGACTTTCTACGAAAGCTTGGGTGAGAAGATACGAAGGCATATTGGACTTACAATGAAAGCTTCTTGTTCCGAGTCTTCTGCGAGGCGATAGTTGCTAGCTGCCGTTTTCAAGAGACAAAAGATGGGCTGGGTAAAAGGAGTGACGAGTCTTCGGCGCGAGTTTGAGGAAAAGAGATGCCCATCAGGCTGGGCCGTCTGCGTTTAAAGGAAGGCTGCGCATGGTGACGCATGCGCAGTGGGTTTGCGCACTGGCCGGATCAAGAGAGCGAAAAACCTCAAGACAGATTCGGAGCATCCAGGAACCGAATGCAATAAAATTTACAGGTAGTTGAAATTTTCCTACCGACGACTAGAAACTAAAACTTACCAGGGGCACCTGGTTGAAGTTTTGTTTTTATTGCCTAAATGAAAATATTCTTTACCTGTCTTTTATTGTTAGCAATTCCTTCCTATTTGTGGCTTAATCAATAGCGATGAAAAATTGACTTCTCTACCGTGCTCCCAGCTCTCCTTCTTTGCGCCAGCACAGGCCTCAGTATATAAATGTTCAAGTCGAGGCAATTATCATCTTTCTTCCTTTCAAGAAAACTTGGTTTCGAGAGGGGAGACCAGGCGGGTAACGGTAATGTATATTTTCATTTAGGCAATAAAAACAAACTTCCACCAGGTGCCACTGGTAAGTTTTAGTTTTTGTTGTTGCCATGAATATCCATTACCTGTCTTTTTTTTTTTGTTAGCAAGACCTCGTCAAAAAATGGAGGGACCAACGTTAACGAGTACCCGTGCTGCGACCCGGCGACCCCAGAATGCCAGATTCTGTGATCCGACCGTCGGTCCGAGGTGGATCAACAATAATTGAAGAAGCTCCGGATGATGGTCCGGTGCCCGGTGCATCACACGAGGGAAATGGGAAGAAGACCGAGAGTCGGAAGACGGTCGGGTTCTGGGTCCAAGGAATAAGCCGAGTTCATAAGATAAATTACAAACCGCATTACCTCGCGGTGATCATTGTCTGGGCGGGTTTGAGATGACGGTGATCTTGGAAGGCGGATGGCGACTGGAAGTAGTGTAGTGTGGAAGCAAACTCCTGAACAAGGAACTGTAGTGTGGAACATGGGACCGGTGTGGTAACCGTGCAGATGGGGGTCAGTAGGTGTGACGTGTTCATGTCGGTGTCGTTGTGGCTGGAAAAGAGCACAATTGACGAAGGGCTTCTTATTACTGTTGTTGACGTTATCTTGAAGAACAGGGTTTATTATGTTGTCGAAGATGAAGAGTTCCCAGGAACCGGTAGCGCAGTAGGCCAAGCGAGATGCCTATCGAAAGGAATGCAAGGGCACTCCCTGAAGGTTGACACATTGGTGGTTTGTCGGTAGGGATAGACCGATATTAATATCGGTATCGGTATTTACAGATATTATCGGTATTTTTAGTGTATCGGTGTTTATTTACCGATATTTTAGCCGATACGACCAACTTCCATGCGCGCTGGCTACTCCACCTAGCTTGTAAGAAAACTTTCCTGCATAGCATTGCATGTATCCCACGACATCATCTGCACAGCAGCTTAGTGAATTCAAAGTGTGTGCATTGTCAGATTCAGGGCAGGGGTTCTTGGGATTAGGCCTATCTGCAGTGTACGCTGGGTTATTTTTACAGTCGAAGGTACACTTGCGGATCTGCCACCACCGAGAAAAAAACATTAGAAATTTAATTTTCTTGAACACCAGTTTCATATGATGAAGTATGCATTTGACTTTCTGACCCATTATAATTTTTTTTTGGAAAATCGGTATCGGTATATCTGTATCGGTGTATCGGATCTGAATCGGATCAGCGTGTGAGGGGAAAATCGGGATCGGATCGGTATTTTTCTGTATCGGTCGATCCCTATTTGTCGGTCGGTGTAGAAGGTAGGACCGGGGGCACCGAGACAGGTGTCGAAAGTAGTGATGAGGCGAAGACGTCTGGTTGTGGTAGAGTTGCAGGAACTGATGGCTAAAGGTACCGGTGACCGTGAAAACGATGGTGGAGGAACCATAATTGTAGAACCTGGTGAAGAAGAGGAAAACCGGTGTTGGTAGTCACTGGTTGTTCCGAATAGTACTGTCGGTGTTGAGGCCGGAGGAAGGGCAGGTTGTGACCGTGGGGACCCACTGGAGACCGAGGTAATGATGGGTGATGCCCTCTTATCAATTGTCGGCATATTCCAAAGAGAGCAGGCCTGGTGGGGCCCAGAGTGGCACTGTTGATGAGGGCTGGTACACCACTTCTTACATTGCTGGATGGAAGTAGTCTTGAAGATCAGGTCATATAGAGGAACCTGGTGTAGACTTGTGACGGTCCCCCCCATTTCGAACGAAGAAGGTCAGAAGGGCCAAAGAAGAGGGGCTATATCGCCGTAGGAACAAGATGTAGATTTACTGCGGTGTAGTAGTGAAAGAATCGTTGACAGGCCAGCAGCTGAGCTATAGAGCGATGTGGAACAACACTGCGGTTCCCTTGGATGTCTTGAATAGGCCTATGGGCCCGGGGAACTGAGATCCGGGGTGCGGGACCGTGGACCGAGGCATACGCTAATGTCGGTGGTTTACCTAAAGAGGCGGTTCGAGGAGACAGAAGACAGAAGGCAGGAATTGTCGGCGAACGTAAATGCTTCAATTGTACAACTACAGTTCCCTTGGGCTTCCTTAACAGACCCAAGTGTCTGGGGAACCATGCACTGAGGTTCGAGGGGACCGTGGACCGAGGTTAAGGAAACGACGAGTCAGGGACCGAATAGAGGATCCAAGTGATAACAGCTAGGTTTTTGTTAACAAGAGACAGGCGACCAGCGGCAGGAGTTGCCGATGAATGTACTCAGGAATGAATCCAGGAGTTGCAGAGGAACTCGTCGTGCCGACAGAAGGAAGACACTGGTAGATTAACACTGGTAGATGAAGGAGTTCTGACCGAGAACACAGGGAACCGAAAGTGGATCACAGGAAACGGCACCGGGCCCAGCCTCGGTCTGGGTCCGAATACTTAGCCGCGGTGCCCTGTAAACAAACAGAAGATGCATTGATGGAGAGCGTAGGAGACACAGTGTCAGGCCTCAGGGACTGGTCCGAGGGACTAAGGTGGAAACAGTGTTGACTACGCATCTAATTACAGTAGTGTCGGATGACCAGAGGCATCTTGAATGGTGTTTTGCGGTTACCATGGTTCCTTTTAACAGGGTCGTTGGCTGAAGGAACCGTGGACAGAGACCGAAGAGAACTGCAGACAGGGATCCTGTTGTGGAAGAAGGTTGGTCAAAGATGCAACGACAGGTGAAGAGGTCTTGATGTCCAAATGCTGTGGTCAAAACGAAAGGACAGTGAAGGTCGCAAGCAGGCGTAAGCCTCAAATGTGACGAACGTGGAATATTGACCGAAGGTCAAGAGTAGTACAAAAGGCCTCTAAGCGCCAAATGAGAAGGATACGGAGAGCTGGAGAGAGCGACCACATGCCATGGAAGCTAGAGAAGAAAGATGAGACACAGTCCCATGCCAATGCCTTTATAGGAGTGCGTCACGCATGCGCTTATCAAGGCTACCGAGCTGCCAGGCATAGGCTTATGAGGATTTCTTCTGTAGGGGAGATTGCATTACGAGAAGGAATGCTATAAATTGCAGCATATAGAAATTATGGTAATGGTAAGCACGCATTCATTTGTAATAAGGTTAAAACTTATTTTTGTACAGAAAATAATTTATTATGAAAATAACGTGAACATTATGTTCGATAGGAATTTCCCATCAAGTGCTTACGACATACAAACCCGATCTATCAAATACACAATATTGAACTCTCACCTACTAAAGCCAAATAGGCTGTTTAGTGATTTTGGTAAGGCTATACTGAGAACTCAACTTTCTGTAAGTGAACAAATCTCAATCAACTGATATCGCTCAATGGTGAACAATCAAGTTTTTGTAAAAGCAAAAGTTCATTAGTAAACTTTGATGTCTTGATAGGGTGAGCAGTCCGCATTCCTAGGCTACCTGATAACAAATTCCTTTTGAACAATAATAGTTCGTAAAGATACAGCAGAAAGTGGTGATGCAAGATTTGGTAGTTTTCCTCTCCTGAATTTTTACCAGTTACCGGGGCTCCCACATGTCATACAATACTTTGATTTTATCGAAAAGTCATAAAATTGTCACAAAATTTTGTTTTGTTTCATAAATATCAAAAAACATAAGAAATTTGCAGAAAATGCTGTAAAATAATTCACACTAAGAGGATGAACTTTTCACAATTGGCCCATACGGAAGCCAAGATTTCTAAAAATGCCTTTGTTTATGAGGGATAAATGGCCTCCCCATCTCCCATCTTGTAATGTTTACAAGATTGTAAGCAGGGAAAAGAACACAATGTCACAATCGGAAGAACTACTATTCCTCTTGAATTTTCGGTTGTTTAAGCTGTGTAAAGGATGTTAAATACTCATTTGCTGTTCCGACCACCTACATCAAAAACAAATTACAGTGCCAAGGCTACATCAGTGTCAATGCCATTCACTGGGGGGAACCGGTCGATGGAATAACTAGGGGGAGGGAACACTAAGAGGGGGTTGGGGAGGAGGAGGTCCCTCATCAGGTGACAGTGTCGTATTCAAAAGAGGCTTCTGCACTGTCTTTCTAAGCAGATCTTCAGGTTCGGGGACTTCTGTGGTAAGAAAAAACACCTTGCTGTATAGCACATGTTGGAATGGTGGAGGGGAGTGGTGTATTGGATTCTGTGCATGTCTTGTAAATGTGGTTACATTGGCGAGACTAAACGCAACTTCTGGCAGGGATCAAGGAACATCTAGGAGTCATGAGAAAGAGAAAAGCCATTAATGGAATTACCATGAATCTGAATGTTAATCCTGGGGATGTCATCGATTGGGAAGCTGCTACAGTTCATCAATCCAACTCTTCCAGTGAGTCCTAACTGAGAGGGCTTGAATCCCTTGGCCACGAGGCATTTTTAAACACAGAGGGCGGCCTCACTTATAAACATCTCCAGCCCTGCCTATGGGAAAATAGGACAACAGATTCCACCAGACTTCTCAGTCCTCAACCACCCGAGGCAAAAACAACTCAACTACCATACAGATCAGTGGTACACGAGTCGACATGGCTGATTTGACTGGCACCGGCACTGATGTGACCTTCGAACTGTAATTTGTGTTTGCGCTTCTGATAAAGGTGGTCAGAACAACAAATGTGTATTTAATATCCTGTGCACAGCTTCAACCACCAAAAATTCAAGAGAAATAGTAGTTCTTCCGATTGTGACATTCGGTACCTTCCTAAAGCACCGAACAGAACGAACCAAACGCACCACTGTTGGTGACAGTTCAGCTCATTTCCTATTATAGCCGTGTTGATTTGGATTGCTTGCGTCAACCATCGTCAGCGATTAGTCCGTTTCTGGCAATTGTGCGTGCTCAAAAGCTCCACCACTGGCAATCCCCACAACCCCCTTCCCGAGATGGTTTGCAATTTGGCATTGCTCACGCCTCACATCCATTAGCCTAGCCTGGTCCCATCAATTAGCAACGTCTGGTCACGTTAAAGATACGACTAACGAGTGCTCTGTTGAGCTTGTCGATTTTGCTGAGCTGTGATTGCAGTTTCGGAAGGTACTAAACCACAGGGACTTGGCACAAAATAGGAGCGGCCAGGAAATAAACAACTCCGCGAGCGTCACTACCAACAATATTTTATAGTAACAATCATAAGAAGGGCCCCAATTTTTCCAAGGACAAAAATTGCACTTTTCACTACAAACAAACGCTGCTCACGTACTATAATCTTCCCATTAGGTTCAATTTTAACTGTACACTTGCTTTGTTCTAGCAACACAACAACAAACACCCCACTAACGTCCAACAAAAGCACGTTTTTATACTTTAAATATAAAAAAGTGACCGTATATCGCTAAACCAGTATTTGATGGATAAAAATATATCACTGCATTCGCCGATACAACCGGCTTTTTCTTTGTGAATTTACACGTGAATCATAAAAAGTATTACCTATTTAGTAACTACAAACCTCCTTCTACCAAACCGATACATTTATTTTTAAATTGTCGTAATAATTTAGCTGTGCGATGGCGGAAAAGCCATCGGCAACGCAAAACCATTACACCTCCAATGCCACCGCCATGGCTACACAATCCCAGAATGCATAACGCCAATGCGATACGCACTTCTGACTAAACTTCCCTCACATTGGTCATATTTAGATTAACTCTCGTATCAAAACAAATTCTACAATAAAGCAGTAATACATAAAAATAAATAACGTGTTAAACCATAGATAATCCTTTTTTGTTAATTAGATGGCATTGCCAGCCATTCA
>JAHWFP010191938.1:118447-128545 GCA_023313725.1 Lithobius niger | reverse complement strand
CAAAAAAAAAACCGATTTGCACCTCTCTAAGAGTTTATGGAAATATTTCTTTTCTTCTGAATTACTGTATCAAATTATGCTAAAAAGACGTAAAAGACGAAAACAATTTTTCCTCCCCAAATTACGTGCCTCACTTGTGCTGCTGCGCTCGCTGTGACTAAACATATAACATCAGAAACCGCATCCGAAAATTCGTCCACCTAAACCTTTATTGTGGTGTAAATCGAATTTTCCAGCTACCCTGCTTCCCGAATCAAAGACCTCGCAAAATGGCTGCCACCGATGCCGCTTTAGAGTGTCTGTGATTAGAATTTCACTTCTTTTGAATAATTTTTTTGAGAAGTTGATACCCTCCCCCGGTTTTATGAACTGGTGTTAGGATAAAGAGTAGCGTCAGTTACTACAAAATTACCGAAAATGTATCGTGCTACTACAGTGACTTGAGGGAGCTTTGCCATAAGGCTGTTATTTACACATCTTGCTCTCCTTTCTTTACTTTGTTTACAGAGACTAATTTCTGTTAGATGAGCTTGTCGAATGTAATGTTTTTAATGCCATATTTTCGCACAGATATATACTGAAAATTGTATTATTCCTCCACTAACTAGTTGTTATCCCACGTACCTTTCTACTGACGTAGCACCAAGAAAGTCATATTTTATGCATTTAATTAAAAGTACGCGGCTTTTGCACAGGTGGCTTGACGCACAGTACAGGGGCTTGCCGTCCTATCTTCCCTCGCGAGTCGCATGAATACACTCTATACATACTGCAGTATTAACACTGGCGATAGCCAGTGTTAGTAAAGGTCAGCCTTGGGTCTCTGTGTTAAACTCTCAACTTTGAGAGCTTATAACGCCGTCAAAAGTGAACATATTAAAACCAAATTTGGAATCCAGCCTCTACTAGTAAAGGCCTCTCTACAGTCCAAAAATTGTGAAATTCGGTCCAGCCAAATCCGAGATCCAGAGAGGGGCCAAATAGACAACTTCTTGTTCTGCTTGTTGTTGTTGTTGTTGTTGTTGTTGTTGTTGTTGTTGTTGTTCTGGGGATACTTTCGTCTGTCCTCTTTACAGGTCAAACTACACCACCAAAAATCATGGGAATAGGCTCAAATCATAGCTTCCGATGTGAACATGTGCCTTTTCAAGGTTATTTTAGTTTAACTGAAGTAGTTATTTAAAAAAAAGCCATCACGTGCTAACTGAAACAATGCTTTTTTGCTGATTAAAAAAACAAATTCTCCCTACTGTAACGAAATTCTCCCAACGTACAATAGGGAGCGTTCACAAATTACGTAACGCCTGGAGGAAGAGTTCAGCAAATGTGTTACCATCTGTTACGATGGGGGAGGGTGAGTATGATGAAGTTATAAGTAACACACTAATTGTTTGCTACATTTTTATCTACATTCTTTTAACTAAACTATTTTTCTTACATCGGTTTAACGACTTAAATATTTTTTTTACAAATATCTGGTCATTATACCCCTAGGTATTACGACCGCTCATAAAATCGAATTCAATAAAAAAAAACAATACAACTGGAGGGCGGTGAGAGGGGGGGGGGGGGAGGGTTAGAAAATGTTACGTATTTTCAGGTGGAAAGGGTCAAGCCAAGCTACAAAGGGGAACGGGGGTCTAAATTGATAAAAAAATGTCCGTAATTTGTGAACGCTCCCTTGTGTCGGCGTAGATATCATTCCTGCTGGTTTCCTGAATACTGTTCGGTACACTCACAATTCCTACTTGTTAAATGTTAACGCATATTAGCTAAGGTAGCGTTCTGTACAGGAGCAATTCCTAACGTTCCGCGTAGGAATGGTGCCTCACATTCAGTGTAGATACGAATTCTACACCATAGCATGTATAATTGGTTCCACTGTTCGGTGTAGATAGTAGTCCTATCTCCGGATGAATATATTCTTTCTTACCTACGTCTGGCACGGGGAAAATTCCTATTTCTTTCAGATTTTGCACATAGACGAGCAAGCTATTAGGTGTTATTCATTTTTTTTTTTTTAGGAAGCTCTAACCCAAACTGGGTCGTCTGCTCCAATGGGAATTGTTCCTTCCTGCTTTTTTTTTTCCAAATACGGAAACAGATGAGAAAGTAGGGTCACATCACACCCCCGGATTTTTTTTGGGGGGGGGGGGCAAACCGGGGATAGGGAGAGAGAAGGGAATTACACACCGCTCCTACATTTTTTTTTTACAAATAAGGAAATTGATGAGAAAACAGTTCTTTTTTTTGGGGCGGGGTTGCACCTTTCCTACTTTTTTGTCCGCATAAGGAAACAGATGACAAAATAGGAGTGTCTTTTGGGGAGGGGGGATGGAATAGGGTTGCTCGCTACTATTTGTTTCCAAATAAATGTTCCGAGCAGGAAAGACGCCTCACATTCAGTGCAGATTCGGACCCTACACCGTAGCGTGCATAATTACCCCACTGTTAGCAGTGGCGTAGCTACAAGGGCAAGGGTGGCAGAATGCCACCGGCCCCCAGCTTCAGGGGGCCCCCGAAAAAAAAGATTTAGATTTTTAAAAAGGCTATATTGTAGTACACAAGTTTTATTTGATATAAACTGTATTTTAAAAATAATTTTGAGCCATCCCGTCTGTCCATCTCCTTGTCATTAAAAAAATGCGGTGGCTCATTAAAAAAACCGAACGAGCTGGGAAATTTCACCAAACATTTTTTTCCAGTTTTTTTCAAAAAAAGTGAAAATAGAGACCACTTGGCTGGCTCACGACAAAGTGGTCCTATTTTCACTATAAATTTTTTTTTTTAATTAGAAAAACAATGCAAACTTTATGGGCCATCCTGTATATTAAGGAGGGGGGCCCCAAAGGGTAATTTGCCACCGGCCCCACGTAACGTAACTACGCCACTGACTGTTAGGTGTAGATGGATCCCCCTATCTCCAGATGAATTTACTGCCACTGGGAAATTCCGATTTCTTTCGGATTTTGCAATGACTAAGTAGATGTTAGTTGATATCAAATGAAACAATGAATGCACCATAGTCGCAGTTACACTGTAATGGCCACCATCTTGAAATCAGGGCCATTTTGAAATTATGCTTATAATCGTTCGATTTTCTTCAAATTTATGACAGAGACGAAATAGTTGATACCAAGTGAAACAGTGAATATTATGTCGTGGGAAGAACTTGTCCCATTGCCTCTAATTGCCAAACTAGACACGAAGTGGAATTTGACTGCAGTCGTCGATCGGCCCTCTAGTGAATAACTTAGAGATCAGTGTGGTCGGCAGCACGTGCGCGAAGATTTAAAGTGCAACATGGAGTAAGCGCACATCGAACGAACTTTCTCTGCTGTGGTGTGGTCTTCTGAAGAAAAGGAACGGTGGTATCTTCCTCGAAAATTTAAGTGGACTGTTGTAGAAACATTCTTGGAGGTGATATTAGTGTATTCATATAATTTATTATGTCTGAATATTATCACTGTCAACGTCGTTTACCGGTTTTTGCATTATGCGTATTGTCCAATTCCCTTTAAAATTAGAATGAAGACGATATTAACAGTTGAAACAATGAATGTGCCATCGTCATTATAATCTGTAATCTACGCCATCTTGTAATGAATGAGTCAGCCATTTTGAAATTCTGCTTATTATAGTCTGATTTCCTTCAATAAAAAAATTAATAACGTGAAAGAAAAATTAAAAAGGAAGTTGTACTCAAACTCTAAAGTGGGTGTATAGTCCATTCTTTCGGTGCAAGCAGTAGCCTACCGTCAGCTGCACTGTTTTATAGTTAAGGTACAATTCTAAAAGTAACAGGTATTAATAAACAAAAAATGGAACGTTAAATGTTAACAGTAAGGGTCTAAAAGTCAAAACCTAGAAGGAACACGGACAAGCTTTGACAGTCAGGGTCTAGGTGTAAAATTTTGTCAGTAAGAGGCTGGTAAGCATTAGACCCTTACTACCCGGTGGCCAGCTTTCGTCCTTGAGAATAGGAAAGCAGTAAATACATTTTGACGGAAAACTGTAAATCGTCTTATGAAGCCTCATGTAATGATCTAGTGGTAGTATGGTGTATACGTTTCCTGTTTGCTTTATGTTGAACAGTTTATTTTTCGGTTTGGTAACATCACAGAACATACACAGTAAAGAGGATTATTGGTTGTCATCAGTTACCTTAAAATCTATGAAATTATTATAAAGGTACTTTTAAAGAAAGTTCTTTAAAAATATTTCAAGCACTAAAGTCTGCTAAATTCGTACATACACACTTGGCGTCCGAATAGGCTAGAATTAAATTTACAAAGTTAGATTTACACAATTGGCTTGATAAATCATTAAGCAAGTCCAGTGTTAGTGTAGATGCGTTTCCTCCTTTGTTTTAGGTTGAAAATTTTTTTTCGATTAAGCAACATGACAGCATATTCACATTAGAGAGCATTATTGGTTATCCTCTACCATAATGTACGAAGATAATCAAAAATTCTAAAGCATCAAAAGACAAAATGCGAAACTTCATAAGAAAATTAAGTTTTTAAAGTTCCTTAACGATATTCTAAGAACAAAGAAAACCTGCTACAACCGTTCATACACATGTTCTGTCCGAATAGACTAGAACTAAGCTAGCCATCGGGTAGTAAGGGTCTAATGCTTACCAGCCTCTTACTGACAAAATTTTACACCTAGACCCTGACTGTCAAAGCTTGTCCGTGTTCCTTCTAGGTTTTGACTTTTAGACCCTTACTCTTAACATTTAACGTTCCGTTTTTGTTTATTAATAATGAAAGGGGTGAATCCAGCCAGAAGACTTATCGGAGAACAATTGTGCCTTATTAAATTTACGCTTAGGCGCTATAATTCTCATCAATGGAACTTGCGTTGCACATCTTTATTGATAAATTGTCGCACGTTGGAAGTCATTATTTGTACTCGTACATTGTCCAGAGCGACCTGAGAAGCCTTTTAGATAGCATTTCGACTGAGATAGCAAAAACTGAAAAGCTTCTCAGATCGCTCTGGACAACCTAGTGGTACAAATAAAGACTTAAACCGGATTGTTCTGCGATAAGGATTCTGGCTGGTTTCACCCTGTTCATTATATGTATGGAGTGTATCCATACAATGTGTACGCGGGAGGGACGACGGGACGACAAGCCCCTGTGGCTTGATACCATCCCTGGCCTATTGCTCCATAATGGCATGTTACGGAATAATAAATGCAGTATCGTTTTATGCTGTGAAGTGATGGCTACTGAATATTTTAAGTGCCGAATTCCAAACAAATGCTGTTAGTGTGAACTTGGCATGCTTCCGCTCTCGTAATTTGCCACCTTCACGACACAAACAGACCATAACTCCAGGCTCAAGCCACAAATCTAGCACAAATCTAAGTGATTAGACGGGAGAATAAATAGCATCCAACTAGCTAGCATAGCCCTCCTTTTCACACGTTCATAAAATCTATGCGCAAAAAAAATTGTAGCCATGCATCTTCACGAAATTAATGCATTAATGAAAAAGTTGTTTTGACCTCCCTGAAATGCGAAAATACTGTATTGAAAGCGTTGATTTTAGCAAGCTCACCAGACAAAAATTAGTCTCTTTAAACAAAGCAAAGATGAGAGAGCTGATTTTAAGTGGTCCCCAGGTCACTTAATCCAGAAAGAAAGAAAAAACTCAAAAATACAAAGTATGGTTCATATTTTGATCCTAGCTCTGTTATTGTTTCTTGGGCAGCACACCACACAGCAACGATCAAATTTGACTTAGAAAAATATCCCAGTCCTACCTCATGTTAGGGGATACAAAATTGACAAAAGTACAGAAACACTTCACAAAATTATCGGGTTGGGTTGCCAAATATTGTTTACAAAAAAAAAACTTGCTAAGATTGAATTAGACTCATTAGAATTAAGACATTTACGGGGCAATCTGGTCTAAATTGACCTACTAGGTTTCACACTTCGTGACAGTGTGAAATAAAATCATAGTTTATTTCCAACTTGCCTTTACGGCAGTGTGAATTTTAATTATTTCGAGATGTTCCACCCTGTAATGCTAGTGTAGCCAGTGGTCAAAGTTTTTTTCTGGGGGAGGAGAGCTGGTTGGGGAATCAGGTAGTTACAGAATACAACTCCTTTCCTTTATTCTTATTCTGTACCTTTTTTAGGATGAAGCTGCACTTGTGTCCTTTTCAAAGTTGTTGCGACATTCTTTATTGATTTTGGAAATTCCTATCCCTTAATATGTATACATATAATGTATATATAATTACTGGATACTTGGTTGACTAGTTCATTGTACCTTGCTTATTCAATCAACCTTTTTCGGGAAAAAATACCGAATTTGCTGTCTTGTCGAGTGGGTTCAAGAGATTCTATTGATTATCAACCAGATTTGAAAACAGTTTTTTTTTTCAAGTGAATACTCTCTTACCAAACCATCTGTGACCATTTGCTTTTTTTGTGAGTGTTTCACTGTTACTATTATCCACCCGAAAACCAAAACTGGGTAGAAAAACCTGACAAGTTTCCAAAAACGGTCGGCCTTTAAAGGTAGTGATATCATTCCACCAGGGAAAGGCCGTCAAGGTTAATCCTATTAGCCAAGTTAATCGCACATACTAATAGTTCGAAAGTTAAATGAAAACTAGAAGATTGCTACTAGCGGTAACAATCTTCAAGTTTTCATTTAACGTCCAAAGTATTATTCGGTACGGTTAACTTGGCTAATAGGATTAACCTTGGCGGCCTTTTCCTGGTGGAATGATATCACTACCTTCAAAGGCCTTGGCGGGTTTTTCTACCAGTTTTGGTTTTGGGTGGATATCACAACTTTCATAGGACTGTGAACGTACATACGGTTACATCGTCTGTTTAAGATGCTTCAATCCCATTTTTGCACACACTGATTAACAATCGCTGATTTCGTTTGCTTCGCTCACTCAATCAGTGGATCCCCTTCAGTTGTTTTGTTTATCCCTGCACCTTCCCCTTAATTTTTCAAGATTTCGTTCACATTTAGTCATGCAGAAACCCCCGAAGGTCGCTGTTACTAAAACAGGAGAATGCGAAGCATTTTATTTTTGGGTTATTAACAAAAAACTCATTAGCTCGTGTATGCTCGTATTGTTGCGTAACCATCATATAACCATCATCTAACCCTTTATTCTTACGCAATCCATGGTAACGTTAATGTTTCTTTATTTTGTCCTTCGTTCCAGTTCAGTTTTTAGTTCGTCCAGGCTTTTACAGAACATCTAAGGACCAGTCTTGATTGTTCAAGCCATTGTTGCTTAAAATCTTTGGTTGCAACTTGGAAAAGAAAAGAAATTTAAATTCGCCCGTGGCGAATTTTAAAACCCTCCCGCGCATTTGTCCTGACCCCTACAACCCCCAAACCAACAAAAGGACCATCCTCAGATTACTATGCATCCGTGTGGAAAAGTTCAGGTACGTAGGCCTTCTCAATTTTGTGCTAGCCATGAGCAAAAAGTCTATGGGATTTAACATGGGAAAAATCTTATTAGCTAGTCAGCTAGCCAGTTAGCTAGACAGCTATCTAGACAGCAACATAAAAACAACGTTATTGACGCATCTTTTTCTCTATGATTGGTGGACACTCATCCTTTAAATTTTAGTTTTTCTTAAACTCTTACCCTTTCCCTTACATTTTCCACAATTTGAAAAATTTCTGTCGCATTGGGATTTATCCCCAACATGCCAAAATATGCTTTCAATTGCTTACAGTTAACAGACACATGTTTGCTAGTGAGCCACCTTTTTATCATTAACAGTCAATTTTTAACAATTGAATGTCTACAATGGGATGATCTATTTTTACTTGGCGACGGTACACTAGTGTGTGTCTAGATTATATACCGATTTCAACATCTCGTCCCTCTGCTTGTACCCATGGTTGATTGTTACAGACTATGGATATATCTTCCGGCGGAGTGTTGCAAACTAGGGTATATCTTCCAGTTGATTGTTACAAACTATGGATATATCTTCCATTGTTACGAACATTGATTGTTGTAAGTGTAGGGTAAGTTAAACCCTCGTTAAACGCTCGTTAAACCCTTTGAAACCCTTTGTAAGTGATATACTTACCCCACACTTTTAAACAATGACTTCAACTGTTGTGCCATGGTACAAGTCCCTTATAACCACGGTCTTCAACAATGCCTTGAAGGCATTTGTAAACTATGTTTATGAAATTTATACTCAGCTACACTTCGGTGTCTATTGTTGCCATCCTTGGATTGTGTGGTCTGCCGGTACCACTGGCCGTGTTCTCTATGGGTTGCACCTTACTAAGGCCTGCCCAAGGCTCCTGAACAGCCTTCCCCAGCACGATGCTGGCCTGGTCTCCAGGTTGCGGACAGGATACGTACAGCTCCGCTCCCATTTGTGTCACCTGGGCTGGGCTCGCTCACCAAGGTGTGCCTGTAGCCAGGATGACGAAACGGTTCGGCATTTTCTTTTTGATTGCCCCCTCTGGGTGACGCAGCGACGCTTTGTGCCTGTTGACGGAGTTGGCCCTCTGGTGGCGGCACTTGGCGTCCTACCACACTCAGCTCCTGGCGCAAGTTCCCTGCACAGGGTAATTGACTTTTGTAACGCTTCTCGACGGTTCGCGTTGTAGTTTTTCTGTGCTCTCAGCTGGGAGCTCCCTGGCACTTTCTTGTTTCTCTGTATTTGCTGGGATTTTCTCGTAATTAGCAAGTAAGTAGGTTAGGCTTGAGCGCATGGTGTACTGGACCACATAAGCTCAATAAACTAAACTAAACTAAACTAGGAGTAAAAATCCCATATTCTCCTTGGCATTGTTGAAAACAGTGGATTAACTATCACTTATCACTTGCGGTTCCTAACAATGTAGTCTGCGCTTTGATGTGAGTATGTCGAGTATTCCATTGCAACAAAATCTGTTCGAACACTTCTTTGTTCGATAATGGGGAAAGTTCTTATTTCCCTTGTTCACCAAAGGAGGATTTCGGAATTGGACAACAATCGTCAAAATCGTTCTTAACAATGAGGGACGGGCTGAGAAATCAGGAGATATAGAGGATATCACTCAGCGTTCTCGTAGCAAGATGTAACAACTGTTCGACACTGTGCGTCCAACATTGTCACAGCTCATCCCTCAAACAGTGGGTGATAACCTATACTTATTATTGCTATTTCTATTACTATTACTAATAGCACCTTGTTTGAATCTTTTTATCAGATCTGTATGTGGCTCGTAGTCCACGCCTATTCCAAGGAGCTTCTAGTTTACAACCAAAGTATTAAGGAACGGAGTGCCATCAACAAGACAACGCTGTCCCCCGATCCAGACATGCATCCCATCAAATTTTTGTGGGAGACGCAGGCGCATGAGCATCCGGTTTTACCCCAATTACTTTCCACCGAACGATGAAAAGGAAAGTGGCAAATGACCTTGCTATCAGTCTCATAAGATCTTATTTAAATTGAAGTGGTTTTAATGCAGCCGATGCCCGATAGTGCGTCTGGCTAGAACTAACGAACTTTACCGGGATCAAGATAAAATCATATTGCTAACATATAATTTATTTTACATAAACATAATTTACAAATCCCAGCTCCAAAACTGCGCACTCAATTTTTTTAACCAATTTTCTAAACCAAATGCACTTGCAACTATATTCGGGAGTATGCTATTTTTTTATTTCACTTTAACCATGTGGCAAGTAAATCAAACCAAATGTGCTTACAACTAAATTCAGGAATTTGCTCCACCACACTTTCAGTTGCATTACGAGAGTTAGGACCGCGCGACTAAACGGTCGGGGCTCGAAAACCAGCAGTGTAAACTTGAATGTAATATAATAACACAAACCACAAAACCACTCGGTCAGTTATGGTTTTCAGTTTTTCGATTGCCGTGTGGCGAATAAATCAAACCAAATGCATTTGCAACTGATTTCGGGAATATGCTCCTTGATGCTTCCAGTTATATCTGTGTGTCATATAATTACAGAAATCACAAAATAACATGGTTAGTTATGGTTTTTTGATTTTCCTTTAGCCATGTGGCGAATAAATCAAACCAAATGCGCTTGCAACTGAATTCGGGAATGTGCTC
>JAHWFP010191938.1:76178-107458 GCA_023313725.1 Lithobius niger | reverse complement strand
TTTTAATAAAGTAACGAAATCATGGTAACAAAATCATTGCTACCGTGCAGATAATGTTTAGTTACAAAAAAAGTTCCGCAACCTTATGACATTTGTTTCATTATTTTGCTATTCATGTAATAGGCATATTTGTTTGAGATTTGTTATGAATCTTATTTTTATTTAGTTGATGTTTGGCTTGTTCATAAGGGATGTTATTAAAGTCAGCGGCTTGCGAGTTGCTTGGCCGCGGGGAACGCTTTCCCATTGAAATAACAAACGGGTAGCGTTTCCGCTTGCAAGCGAGTCACAAGCCGCTGACTTTAAAAACTCCCCTATACCGTGAGCAACGATATGTAGGCTACCAGGTCCCCTTGTTCTTAACGCATTATAAACGCAGAAAGACATATTTTTGAAAAAAAAGTTTGCTTACCAGTGTACATGACCCAGGAGGCCCAACTAAATCCAATTACACATCCCTTGATGATTCCACCTACAACACCTATTATGGCGCACATAGTATCACTTAGTCCGAAATTCCGGATGATAAAGCGAAATAAAATGACAAGCCCTGTTAAAAAAAAAAAAAAAACAAGAAAAAAAGAACAACACATCAAAATTACGTAAGTATTGTCTATAAATAAAAATTTGCGTAATCAAAAGAGGAATCTGGGGTAATTTTGCAAAACACCCAAAGACGGGTAACTAATAAATCCTATCAAAAACCAAAACTGGTAAAAGGGGCCGCCAAGTTCTGAATGGTTCGCCCCTTCAAAGGAGTGATATCAACACACCAAAACATTCGCCAAGTTAATCGCACCGCTTAATAGTTCGAAGGTTAAATGAAAACTAGAACATTGCTACTTTCGGTAGCAATTGTTCAAGTTGTCATTCAACATGGGTAACTAAAACGATTTATTGTAATTAGGAGCTAAGCTATGGAAGTTTATGTTGTAGCACTGTGCTTTTTGCACCTGTTTACCACACGTTACATCTTTAAACTGCTGCAGTAGCCGTTTTAATTAGGATAAATAGATGTAATTAGGCTTACATTAAAGATGGAGATGTATACTTTGGAACAAGGTTAATTAAAACGATTTATTGTAATTAGGAGGTTAGCTATGGAAAATTTATCTATGCTGTAGCGCTGTACTTTTTGCACTTATTTACGACAAGTTACATCTTTAAACTGCTGCAGCAGCTATTTTAATTAAGATAATTAGATGTAATTAGGCTTAGATTTTAGATGGAGAAGTATAATTTGGAACAAGGGTAATTAAAACTATTTATTATAATTAGGAGATTAGCTATGGAAGATTATCTATGCTGTAGTGCTGTACTTTTTGCACCTATTTACCACTAGTTACATCTTTAAACTGCTGCAGTATCGGTCCTAAGTTAGATAAATAAATGTAATTAGGCTTAGATGAAAGAAGGAGATGTATCTTTTCTAACAAGCATTATTAAATTACATTCACTAATCATAATTAAAAATGCCACCGCCTCGCGTTAAATATGTAATAACTTCGAGAAAACTGAAGCAAGCATGGAGCCACAGCACAGATAAACACTTGTAGCGTATCTCCTAATTACAATAAACCGTTTTTATTACCAATGTTGGAATATATTTTTACCACCTTTTATACAATCTTAATTAAATCCATTTATCGTGATAGGAACTGCCACCCTGTGATAGGAGTGCTAAAGTGAATTATTTATATTTTATGTAACTTTTTTAATAGTGACTGTTTTCTAATCTCTACATTATTAATAGTGTAAGGGTGTAAAATATCATCGCAGACAACGATATAGCACTGCTGCAGACAGTGCACTAAAAAAAAGACTCAAAGCCCCCTGAAAAATAGCTTGTGAGCGGCAACTTCTGCCATGCAGGCAAATTGCTAGATGGATTAGATGGCTTACTTTCCATTGACCGGTCAATTACCAGCTAGTATTTAAGAAATGTTGTTGAAAAGTCGCTCTGTGTGTGTGTCTCTCGCTCTACTCTGTAATCTCTCTATTTCTCTCCCCTATGTCTCTCTCTGGCTTTCTCTCCCATCTGCATCTCGCTCTCTCTGCTTCTGTCTCTCTTTCCTTCTGTCTCTTTCTCTCCCTCCATCTCCCTCTCTCTCTCCCCCTCTGTCTCTTCGCCTGTATGTCTCTCTCTTTCTCTCTTTTCCTCTCTCCGTCTGTCTCCGTTTCCCTCTCTTCCCCTCTGTCTCCCTTTCCCTCTCCCCACCTCTGTCTTTTTTCTCTTTCCCCCTCTCCTTCCCTCTGTCTCATGTCTCTGTCTCCCTCTCTCTCTCTCCTCTGTCTATCTCCCCCTGTTTTTCTCTCTTTCTCACTCTCTCTCCGCTCTGTCTCTCTGTCTCTCGCTCTTTCAGTTGCTTTCTTTCCCCCTCTCTCTGCCCTGACATGCGTAGGACATTCCAGCTACTTCCGAAGTAGGATCGGAAACGTCCACTGCACATAGTACTAACCAACTGCATTCTCCATAACTTTTTTAAAACAGCAAGCAAAGCAAAAAACTTTTGAAAGAAGCGTGTGCATTTATCTTACCTACTACACTGATGGCAATGCTGGCTGTAGAATACACGCTAATATCGGTTTGAGTCCATTGAAACTTCTGTTTGGTGTAATACATAAGAACGCCGCTTTCACCTACGAAAATAAATAAAAAGATAGTTCAAAGAATTATTGCTTACAACGTCAAATAAGACATAAACATAGTAACCAGTGCTGCAATTAGGGGTGGTGCAAAAGGGCGGGCCCAGGATGCCCAAAATTCTCAACTAAGAGGCCCAACTAAGATAAAATTCACTGTAGTTTCGTCGGGGTTGGGAACCCTCTTCCCCCAAATTGCACACTTGTGGAGGATGGTTCCAACATTTTGTCCTTACACCCCTCGTTAGAGAAAGCCAGTTATGGTACTGATAATAATTTTTCAAATGCCATTACCAAATCAGATGACCAAATGAAGTTAAACGTATTATGCTGATCGTGAGATGGTGTTCACTTTAGATTGGGTGATTATCAAAAACCAGGATCGCTATATTTTTCTTTTAGAACCAAAAGATTATTAAGATTCAATGACGTTTATAAGAAGAGCATACTGTAAGCTTTTGTTTACCTCAGGGATGTATTGCCACTTACTTGTCAACGATTAACGATTCCAATTAACACTTTTGAAATTTACTTCCTTTGCTCATGATATGCTTTAAGCACTATGATTTTTTCTGTGTGTGTGAGTGTTTAAAATTGTTCAGTTTTAACTTTAAATAGTTTAGACTTTTAGTAGTAGTATTTTATTGTTGCTAATCGATTTAACGATTTTTTTCGTATTTGATGATTATTTATATTTTTACATCATTGGATGGGGTATTCATAGCTAGAAC
Organism: Lithobius niger; assembly: GCA_023313725.1. Lineage (NCBI taxonomy): Eukaryota > Metazoa > Arthropoda > Chilopoda > Lithobiomorpha > Lithobiidae > Lithobius > Lithobius niger. The sequence continues at coordinate 104,084 of JAHWFP010191938.1, read as the reverse complement.
TGGCTGTTCCCCTCGCCTTTTACAGTTTAAAGCAGTAAAGAATTATTTATTATTAACTCTAGTAATGCGCAAGCTTCTACTGGAGCAAGATTTGGTAGTCATTGACCCTTGGTTCGCTCAAGATATGCTTACGCTATGTATTACCAAATGCAATTTATATGCAGAAATTTTCTTTAAGTAAATTCATTGGTTCATTTCGGTTCTTTTATTACTGTATTCTGAATAATTACTGTGGTGTTTATTGTTTGATGGGTGTTTCAAGTGTGTGCTGAACAAGAATGGAGGCTCGGCTTACCGAGCATTATTAATGCTTTATGAGAGATCAGTGATGAGAGAAGAGAAGCACCCTGTTCTTGATCGTTTATGGTGCTTGCTGATCGGCTCGGTATGGACTGGAATATCGGCAGGGTCAGGTCGTGCTCAAAGGCTCTGAAATTGCTCACGACACACCCCTCCCACCCACATGGTTGAATTCAGCAAAAATTTGGGAGGGATGCAGAAATCTACTGCTTGGATCAAAACAGTTATTCACCAGTTGTATTACCCTGCCTCCACCAGTGTTGGGTCCACATATCTTTTAGGTGAAAACGGTCATGTTTTTGGATTTTGGACTTCAACCATTATGCGTGCTAACCACAAAAGATGTTCAAAATTCGTGATTATCAGACTATATTTCCCTACTCGAGAGTACACATTACAAAATAATCAAGCTGTAGTTATGGAGATCATCACAGGAGAGCTCGCCCCAAGAAATCAGACTGAAACCGTCAAATAAAAAAAGTTCAAGCAGACTAGAGACTCATGATTCATTTGTAAGAGTGGACACTCATAAATAATGGCACCACGAACAGGAGAGCAACTCTGGGACGGCGAGTGACGGTCATCGAAATTACGACGAACTGTTGTGCCTATGGTTCCTAGATATCTATAGCGCTAAGAGCAAACAGTAGCGGTGCCGCTGGGATTGCTGAAGTTTCAAAATTGTTTGTAAAGTACTTTTCGATTGCAAACTGCTTGTTATTTGGGGTAAACACTTCAGTGACAAGGCATATTTTTGTGAATTTCTTGCGATTTTGACGTTGAAATGCGTCGTCTCACCACTGCGCATCAAGGAATTTTACAGAACAATAGGTATAGTCACATAGGGTGAGAACGCATCGTAGTCATTAGTGAGTGACGTTTGCGTTCCCTGTAGAAACGATTTCTACTGGTTTGGCACGCTAACAAATGGCAGTGAACAACCTTACAGAAAATGATAGTGAAGTATTGACTATCGATAGGGCCGACTGCGGAAAGAAACAGTATGCTGGGGGCTACTCTCTTAACTCTTAACTCTTAACTCTTAACTCTCTTCAGATACGAAGAAATACCCAAGAAGATGGATGATCAACGTTTTCATCTAGCCTTCTTTGTTCACTGTAGCTTTAGCATAGAAGCAGAGATTAAATCGTCAGAGCCGAAGCAGGTTATCTTTGAGGTGGGCCCGGAAAGTTTCGGCCAAGCAGAGTATGTGACCTAGTACAACAGAGTAATAATGATGCGAAGGAGGTAAAAGACTAGTTCACTGGATTAAAAGATGGAATGAGTTTGTCCCAAAACAGTGCATGTGTTGACACAAAAACACCATGCGTGGTACTACAGGGGATTGAGCCATCCAAACTGAAAACGGATATATACACCTAACAGTATGTCAGAGCAGAGTTGCTTCTTGATTCTGAAAGACATGAATTGTAAACGACACGAATTCTGGCTAAAATTGAAGGAGCATCATTTGAAAAAAACATTGACTTGTCTGATATAAATGCAAAACTGTCGACTATATTAACTACCAATGACGATCTCCCACTCACAAACCGACCTAGTGCCCAGATTGGTATACTTGATGCTTGGGCATCAGATTTTTTCGCAAACCAGAAAGATTTGTTCAATCAGCAACGTAAAGACATTGATAAGGCCTTAAACTACCACCTTGAGCAGGTTAAGATTTTGATCCAAGAGCAAACTGATGACACTTCATCAAAAACAACTTTAGGTACACCACCAGAGCATTCATGCACAATAAGCAGTGTAAATAGCGACAAACGAGACCGGACTTTCTGTTCCTCATCTTTTGCATCACTTTCTGAAGGAGAAGTCACTATCCAATCATCCCATTTGGATGAAAATATCATTCATACACACAATTCGAGCGATTTACGGTCAATCAATTGTAGGTCATAACCAACCCATGGCCATGAAGGAAATCTCTTCTCGAGACCGACTGCTGCAATTCCTAGAAATATCACTGTACGTAAAAATAAAAAAATAAACTGCATTAAGAGCACAAATCCTCAAGCCAAGGGTCAAAGCCAAAGAAATGTAGAGGACAAACCTACAAAACCCATTGAAAGAAAATCCCAGGATGAAAATTTTTCTTAATCTAAAGCTGGAAACGGTGAAGAGGACATACTCCGAAAGATCCATACCCTGTGCTTGGAAAAAAATAAAGCCCACTTGTCTTCAAACAAAGAAGAGCAAGCAAAACTTACCTATGGAAGTACATATTCAGCAAAAGGCAGAGTTTTTGAGAAACCAATTGTCATCTTTGGAGACTCCCACATAAGGTCACTTCGCTGTGGTTCACATCCTGATTCTCGAACTTGGACCTATCCTGGTGCCACTTTCCAGGAAGCTGTACTGAAGTTACCCACCATTCTTCAGCAATCTCATGCTGAAGCGGAGTTCGTCATTTGCTTTCGGTCCAATAATGTACCTCGTGACCCTCCAACCGTATTGCGTTTTATCTTAGAAGCCTAATTGACGGCATTCGTCTCGACAGGAAGTTGTCTAGGATTAGTGTTGATGGGACCTTTTCAGGAATTTATACAAAGAACCTATCCGACGATACTGCTGTGGTTCATCTCAACGATATCATCAGAAAACTTTGCATCGAGCTAAATGTGAACTTCATTTCCATTGACCACGACATCTGTAATGCCCGCTCACTTTTGGATAGAGAAGCTCTACACCTCACACATAAGGGTAAAGTTAAATTGCAGGATGAAATTATAAACCTTCACACACATGAGGAAAAAGAACATCTTTAGTTGGGTCTGATCCCACTCACTGCTGCACAGATTTGAATCACCATTCAGATGACATAAAGTGTGTCTTAATTAATGCCAGAAAAGTCTCAAAAAACATAGGTAGTTTCAATGCTTTGCTCGCGGGATTGACGTTTGACTTGATTTTCGTGGTCGAAACTTGGCCGAGTGATACCTTTACATATGCAATGTTTCTGGATAAACTACCTTATTCAGCCATCCGACGTGATCAAGGTTCACGTGCTGATGGGGTTATGGTTGTACATCGCTCACATCTGGCGGCAGCATGTACGGCGGTTGGGGAAGAGTCTGAAGGAATTTCAGTTTGTTTACCAAATCTTAAACTTAACTTTATTTTGGGGTATTTGCCAAATAGTTTTTCTAGCCAGTATATTGACGCACTTGGAAAGTTTATTCTCTACTCATTTAGGTTGGAATTTTCTGATATCATATTGGACGATTTTAACTTATCAACTGTAGATTCGGGGACCGGTCTGACTGTGGCTCATCAGCATCGTGAGTTCCTTGACATTATTGCACTCCCTTGGATGCACCCAGTTGGTAGACAAACCAACCCATGGTGAACGGATTCTTGATTTAATCTTTTCACATGAGGAACGCCTCATTTATAATATTACAGTCACTGACCATTTGGGTACAAGTGATCACTGCATGGTTGAATTTTATATTAATCATGCACTCGTACCCACAACTTGGCAACGCTCTACCCCGGGAAAGATAGACTTCGTACAGTTACGCCATTTACTCAGTCATACTGACAGGAAAATGTTTTGTGAACTGTGTTCGATCGGGTGACCTGGCATGGGCTTGTTTTGTTGATACCCTGGTAAATGCTGTAAATCTTTATAGGGTAAAGGATATAATCGTTTATCTACGAAAAGATTGGCTAAAGGAATAATTAAGTTAGGTCTTAAAAAGTTAAAACTTTGGAGGACCTATAGAAGTACTCCGTCAACACTTAATCTCCAAAATTATAATGCTTGTAAAAATCGCTATGTTGAGATAGTTGATAACTAGCATTCAGAAAAAGAGAAAGCAATAATTGCTGAGGGTAATTTGCTGGTCTCTATCGTCTGTATAAACATAAACTGGGTCTGTTAGATCTATCCCACCTCTACTGTATGATAACATATATGTGACAAACATTACCGTAAAGGCAAACCTCTTAAACAAGATATTTGTAGAAAATGGAATTGTTGACAGTGGTATTTTACATCTAACAATAACTTACATCCAACAATCACTTTTTATCTCAGTGTAACTCAATTACTTTCTCAATTGGTGAAATCTCGAATGCTATTAACTAACTTAAACCAAGTAATGCAGTTGGACCTGCAGGCTTTTCTGCCTTTTTCTTTAAACAAATTGGACAGGAAATCTGTTTCTCTCTCCACGAAATATTTAACTTGTCCTTTAAACTCGGGACATTACCATCTGTATGGAAACAGTCTATTGTGGTCCCAGTATTTAAAAAGGGAAATGCTTCGATCCCAAAAAATTATCGCCCAATTGCATTAACTGCTATCCCATGTAAGTTGATGGAATCAATCATAAGAAATAAAATCCTATTTTGTATGGCTGAGAAACTAATTCATGGAGGCCAATTTGGCTTTATGCCAAACAGATCCACAACACTCCAACTACTTCTGGCCCTTGATTTATGGACAAGCTCACTTGATATTGGTGCACCTTTTGATGTAATTTATTTTGACTTCCAGCGAGCCTTTGAGTCGGTTGTGCACGAAAAGTTATTGTATAAACTCTCACAAATGGGAGTTGGAGGAAACCTACTGCAGTGGAATCAGGCATTTATTACTGGCCCTACATAACAAGTGAGAAACGATGACTCCTTGTCCGACTTGCTCCAGGTAATAAGTGGAGTTCCTCAGGAATCTGTACTGGGCCCTGTGTTATTTGTAATTTATGTAAACGACCTACAATCTAAACCGAACCCGAATAATTGTTTGAGGCTTAAGTTTCCAGACGATTTTAAACTTGGATCAAAAATTGTGAGCCACGAAAGTTGTGTTAACCTAGCAAATTCAATAAATTCAGTTTATGAATGGTCAATGGAATGGCAAATACCTATTTCTTTTGCGAAATGCTGCTGCCTTCATATAGGCCACACAAATCCAAATGCAGAGTATAAGCTGTCTGACACAGTATTATCCTCGGTGGCTTTAATTAAAGATCTGGGTGGGTGTCTGGTTTTCCCAGGATATGAAATCGACAACCCACTGTAGAAAGATTGTAGCAAACGCTTTTGGCCATTTGGCTATTGTGAGACAATGTTTTACTTCTGCGAATGTAGCAATTCGTGTGTGGGCTTTTAAGGTCTTCGTAAGGCCACTTTTAGAATATCAGGCATGAGAATCTTCCAACTTTCGGCGGAATTCCGACTTTTTTCCGTTAAAATTATCATTTATGAGATTAGCGCAGATCCGTTGAGAAAAAAATACCGATAGTAGGAGGGGGGGGTATAGATTGAACAAGCAATCGGTAATTTATGGCCACCATTCCTTCGCGCTGCAATCTCTAGCCTTGGGATTCCGTGCGTTTGTTTTCCTGGAAGTACTTTTTAGCTACCTACAGTACTCTATGGAAAATGAACGTGCATGTTGTTGCTTGCGAATACCTTGGGAGCAAGGACGCGTGTGATTAGTTGGCTTGAACGGGAGAGCCAATCACTGCTCTCGTTTCAATCGAGATGCTGAGTGTACAGTTAGGCCTAAGCTAGCGGGACAGGACAGGCACCGCGTGGCCTTGGCGTGCGAAATGGCCAACGTAATACTACGGGACGATGAAAACAGAGCCAAAGAAATCGCGACCAGAACGAAACATATAGAAAATTTGAAGATAAAAAGGAAGAACTATGTTTTGCCGGCTACGTTTTTCAAATCTAAAGATGACAGCGTTACCGGCGCCAATTACGGAATTAATTCTCAGCTGCTCCAAGCTGGTGCGAGTAGGAAAGAAGTTGCCAAACCATTGGTGTCTGTATCAGATCGAGTCAGCAACTTTCAGGTAGTAAAACAACGAGTAATAAAACAACGAGTAATTAATACCAATTTTAAATTTCTTTTTTAAACTGTATCTAAAAAAAAAACTACTTGCCGAGACCGACTAGGCCTATATTTTTCATTTCCGACCAAACTTTTTTTCTATTTTAAATTTAACCCAATTTATGATGATTAGGTCTAAAAAACAAAAATTTACTTTGATTTGAAAAGTTAAAATTACTTCGAAGATTAAGGTGTTTTCAGCACACAAATATGCAAAAATCATTTGGCTTCTCGGGGGGCTTTGCCCCCCTCCAACCCCTCAGCAGGGGCTCTGCCCCTGCACCCCGCTTCATTAATTCTTCAGACTTTTTCACAAGACTGCATTCTCATCTCTGGAATATGCAAGTCCAGCCTAGTTGCTGTATCTTCTGCAGGACATTGACCTCCTGGAATCAGTCCAGCGTGGTTTCACACGTAGCATGTTGGGATTTCGGGATCTTCTCCCTGAGATCATCTGCGAAGAACGGGCCTAGAACCACTTGCACTTCGGAGGCTGAAATCAGACTTAATACTTACCTATAAGATTGTTCATGGACTTTTTTCTGTCGAGTGCCTTTTTTGAGTTCAGTACTTACAATTCAACTCGAGGTCATCCATTCAAGCTGCGAGTCCAGACATCGAGACACGAATGTAGACGGAATTTTTTTGCGATGAGGGTTGTTGCACCTTGGAACTCACTTCCTGATGTTGCGGTTTGTGCGGTCTCAGTGGGAGCCTTTAAACTAGCCTTTAATAAAATCCCTCTTTTACAGTTCTTGAAGCGACAATATTAAATTTAAATTGCGTTGGAGCGGTGTAAGTTGGCTATTGCCCTTACGTGTTCCATACCATCTCTCTATGATGGTTAAAGTGTTTATTATTATTATTATTATTAGTATTATTATTATTATTATTATTATTATTATTATTATTATATTAGTAACGCGGTTACAGAGAGTACAAAATAAAATAATAAAAGTACTTTTTGGAAATGAGAGAGAAAAAACAGATCAATTATTTTTTTTAAATAAAATCTTAAAAATCTTGGACCTTCGCAATTATGTGATTATAATAAAAAATTACTATGTAAATACACATAAAAATTATGATGAAACTAAAGGAGAACGATTGCGAAAAAGAACGCAGAAATATAAGGTGCCTTATTGGAATAATAATTACGTACTAAGAAATAAGGCAAATTAATACCTACACTCTTCAATAAATTAGATAATGCAATGGTATGTTACCAAAGTAAAGAAGAATTGAAAAAAAATTTGAAACTGGAGTTAGTGAAACAATATATATAATTATGAATGAAATAGAGGGGAAATACATTTCATACTTCATATGTTTCATATTTCATCTGTAAAAGAGTATATGTAAAAATGTATGCATTATTATTTAAATTAATATATACTTATTGTTGCTCACACAAGTTTGTAAAAACTTCGAGCCATGTAAACAATAAATAAAGCTTATTATTATTATTATAAGTGATCGTCGGAAATTTATTGGCTCAAGAAATGTTAACGAGAGCTAAATTATCACAAATTGAGTCTGTGTGGTGTCGTCAAGATAAAACTTCACCAAATCGTTGATTCTTCGCAATGTAAACGGCGATGTAGAACTAAGTACCATTGTTAAGGAGTTCTTCAGACGACATGCGTGCCTTGTTTTTTATTCCCTACACCTCAAAGAACTGAAGATGTAGTGTGAAACCGATTTTTCAATTGTTGACTGAGAAGAAGCTAAGGACAATGAGTGGTTGGTGTCACGCAAATATGAAGCAAACAATTTTAAAATGTGGATATAAAGTGTTCGTTGTGCATGTTGTGGTTGGATGATGTATGCATGTGGCAACAAAAGTGAAGATGCGTGAATGAGTAATGTAGTCTTTGCAGAATAGCCTTTCATACGATTACATAGTGGTGATCTAGCTAAAATCTTTCGATGTTGCATGTTTCATAACTTTCAGAAAGTAAAATTTGATAACTTGCATGATGTATTGATAAGATACCTTTGATGACTTTGATAAATTTTATGGTCTGTGTGTGATAGGATTCATGAAAAATTAAATAAGTCTCGTGCTAATTTATTAGCAATCTCTTAAGTCATTGTAATTTGGGATGACGGTGTTGATTAATACCTGCTCCAAATCTGATAAACAAACTTTGGCATGTGATAACTTTTAAGGTGATATTATTGCGCAAGGGGAACCTGTTGCACAGATCCATGTTGACTTTTCGATAATTTCTTATGTGTTTTTATGTGTGTTTCGTAATTATTTTGAACTTTATATTAGCGCTTAAGCATAAGTAACGAGTTTACACGTGTTTTATACAATGCTTTTAGGTGAGTTTGTTTAACATCGAAATATTATAGATAATTTATTAAGCGTTTGTTACGATTGTCATGTTACAATTATGCAGTTAAAAACTGGAAACAGTACAGTTGAGTTCAAACGTCATTTGCTAAACTAGTCAATAGCTACCACTGAGAACTGATGATTTACTTTTGCTATTGAGCGAGGCTTATTTTATACAGTAATGGAAAGACGATCTTGTTGCAATTAACGTATGTCATATATCCCTTTACTTACTGTTGCACGTCATATAATAATTTACACAAAAATTTCGTAAGTTATCAGTAATGTCGTAATAGTCTGTGTCAGCAGTACTATGTTAACCTATGTCTAACTTTCAACATGATAAATAAATACGGATGCAAACCTATTTACGTTGCCTTTTGGACTTAAATATCAGACTGCCTGAGCGGGGAATCGAACCCACGACCTTTGAAGTCAAAGGCCGGAGTCCTAACCGCTCAGCCATACTGACATGGCCTTTTTTGGAAACGTCCATAGGAAGCATTTAACACGCATACATATACGTATAGTCATACACTTTTCCAATCTGTCCCAATTGGCTTTCTGTCCCGTTTTTTAACATGATGACGTTAAAAGAAAAGGGTTATTTGATGATTGTTGTTGAGTCGTTTTGGAAATCTGAGGAATGCTTACACGCGAGTCCTTTGTAAAGAAATTTCCGAGGGAAATTCCTGCGAAATTAAATTCGAGTCCTAGGAAGGAACGATCTTATGCTGTGGTTATTGTGGATGCTATGTATCAGCAGTTGGCTATTTGTTTGAAGTACTCCTATTGCGCCATGTAATGTTGCCACCGATTTTGGACTTGCTGATTTCGGCCAAGGAATTGAGATTTAGAAAACTTTACTACAACACTACCCCTTCGCATGATCGACCTGAAGGGACAGGCCAGGAAGATCTTCAACATTGTCAAGGCTTAGCATTAAGTAGTCTTTGCAATATCACTCACCAAATTAATAAAGTAACACAACCGTTTTCAATTTAAAACATGACAACAATTGTATTGTCTCAACCGGCAACCGATTATGAGTAGGTCTCTAGTTTCAAAAGGTTACTATTTTCTTTGACTCCTAGCTAACGAGAAGTCCCCAATTTTGGCTGATCAATTTTGTAATCTAACCCCAAAGCGGCCCAGATTTACAGTTGTCCCACTCATGGTCAGTCGTCCTGCAGAGTTCCATGGCGAGCCGTAAAATCAAACCCTTACTGAACCATCATTTGACGAGTTTTCATCTTCAAGTGTAACGAAATTTAAGAGGATGCTGAGTTTAGAGCCTACTCTCCATCGGTCTGCTACACAAATTTTCCGTTGCAGTAATTTTTCGTAGCCGTAATACTGGGGTAAGTTCTACACTGGGGTAAAAGTCCGGGCCTGCACTCTGGGCCCAAGCTTTCACCCTTCTACACTGGGCTCGGAAATGATGGCATCTTGTGGAGAAAAGTTGCAGTTTACTGAGAAAAAATTGAGGAGTTTTCGTAGCCTGTTTGGTGGTGGTGCACCAAGTTTCTGGACAAACATGTATTTTGCCGGTTATTATGTAATTTGAAGAAAAAAACGTACATGTATATTGAGAGCTCCCAACTTTGGTCCTGTTATAAAACGTTGATGTATGCAATTGATGGTTTATGCATTGAAAAAATAACTACATATTATCTGTGATCGATACGATAGATAAGAACTAATAACTGAGCTAACCAGACTATGGCAATAGTGATTTCTTAAACTAGCTCATACTCTAATGGAAAAAAAACACTGTTTGTAAAAATGACTTCTAGAACTGAGGATGGATAACTAGCCTAAACCTATTGAACCTAGAAGACGTGAAATGGAAAGACACAGTATTGACTTTACCTACTTGATAACATGAAAATTTGTTGGGACACTAACAATAATTAAAACTTAGGCTACATGAATAATTGGAATAATCCATTTTTGGAAACTATGTTAGCCTGCTTGAGAATTACATTGTCATGCTGTGATTGTGGAAGTTTGAGTAGCTGCTGAAAAATGTGTAGGCAATCATGTCAAAAACAAAAACTAGTAAAAGGGACCGCCAAGTGCCGAATGGTTCGGCCCTTCAAAGGAGTGATATCAACATACCAAAACATTCGCCAAGTTAATCGCACCGCCTAAGAGTTCGAAGGTTAAATGAAAACTAGAACGTTGCTACTTTCAGTAGCAATGTTCAAGTTTTCATTTAACATCCAAAGTATTCTTCGAGGCGAATGTTTTGGTGATATCTGACTTGTATTAGTAGGCAAAGCCTTGACTCGTAGTCAAATTTTGTCGATGAGTTTGGTGGGGGAGTCTGAATGGGGACAAGAGAACTCTATCACTGGACCTTGCATGGGCTCAACACTGTGCTTGCGCTCCTTCTGAAGAGAGATACGATGGCAGAATACAAAAGAATCAGCGATACCGCCACTCGAAGAAATCAGAATGAAACCGACAAAAAACAAAGTTCAAGCAGACCAGAAACTCGCTATTCATTTGTAAGAGCGGGCATTTAAACTGGGATTGTGCCCCATTCCCTTAGGTTGGTGACCCATTGGTTGTTCCCACCCGTCCCACCTAGGAGAAAAAAAATGTACCTCAGATCGTTGATTTCGTGTCACTGAGTAGCTAGCTAATTTTGGCCCGGAAGTCATGTTTCTTTCCATAGACTTTAAGACGTCTATGGTCTTCTTCAACGTCTCAAGAAGACCTTACGAAATGAAAGTTGCTATGTGCACTGGGAGACGTTAATTTTGCATACTTTTGGTGGTGTGGGAATAGAGGGTCCCTGGGTTGGTGAGGTGACTGGCACGTTGGAGAGCTGTGGATGTTAAAGTATTGTTCATAACTCTAAAAGTGTTGTTCGGTATTGTTAAAGGCGTTGTGTGGGTGTCGTGTTTTCGTGAGTGCATATGAAGCGTTGGTCGGTTAAGCGGGGATAACGTGCTGTCATGACATAATTATCTGACTTGTGTAACTCCACCGTACTAACTATAAGTTGCATTGTTATTTCAAAAGTAACAAAATCCGGCATATCCAGTGAACAAATAAACAACATGGAAATTACTTCTCTGAAGAGTGTATTTCTGTAGTAAACCACAATAAAGTGTAAAGTTGTGGGGGTATGTTTGACCAGTGCGAACATAAATAAATAAAACTCGGGTTTTAATCTAGGATATACACACGTTTAAAAAAAATCAGATGTAAAGCGTCAACAAAATATACAAAGTCGCTCGTAAATAAACAAAAATAACGTAAGCTAGACAATTTCATAAACCATTAAACAATTTGTTTTGTCCCAGTTGAATGGGGCCAAGTGTAGAGTGGGGCAGGGGGAAGGACACAACAAAAATACGTCCAACAAACAAAACTTCACAAACTTAAATGCAAAGAAACAAACAAATGGATATTTTTGTATGTAATTAGTTATCTCGCGTTAGTAGCCTATGTAAAGAAATTATTCGACTACAGAATCAAAATCACAAAAAAATAATAACATCACAGCTATTCCTAAAGAAAGTTTTACAATTCAGATGTAAAGCTGCAATAAAACCTTACAGCCCAAAACTGTAAAGAAACAAGAACATCGGAAGTTAAGCAGTTTCACAAACCAAATGGTGAAAGGGGTATCATGATAGGAAAAGCATCAACAAAACTTTACAGCCCAAAACGTAAAGAAACAATAACATCTGAAGGTAAGCAGTTTCACAAACTAAAGTAAGGGAAAGGGGGATCGTGATAGGACAAGCTTTAACAAAACTTTACAGCCGAAAACTGTAAAGTTAAGCAGTTTTACAAACCAAAAGTAAGGGAAAGGAGGATCATGATAGGAAAAACTTCAACAAAACTTTACAGCCAAAACTGTAAAGAAACAAGAACATCGTAAGTTAAGCAGTTTCACAAATCAAAGTAGGGGAAAGGGGATGATAAGAAAAGTTGCAACAAAACTGTACAACCCAAAACGTAGAGAAACAAGAACATCGGAAGGTAAGCAATTTCACAAACTAAAATAGGGGAAAGGGGATCATGATAGGAAAAGCTGCAACAAAACGTTACACCCCAAAACGTAAAGAAAGACTAAAATTGCAGGGCCTGCACCTGCTTAATTTTAACACCGTAGGGTACAATACAGAAAATCAGGCGGTAGTGCCGAAAACGCTTACCGTGTAGGGATGATGATGTCAGATCTCGTCCGGTCGTTAGGGCGGAGGTTCCCCAGTGAGACAGGGTTGGTGCGGTGAAGGGAACGCGAAGAATAATTAGTAGTTAGAAATGGGGGTAGGCTTAAGTAAGGGAACCACAGTCAGGAATCTTAACACCGTAGGGTACAAGACAGGAATCAGGTGGTAGTGCATGATGAGCACTGGTGAATTTGAAGCACAGAAAATTGGATAGAGAACACTGTTTCTGGTGGGGGGAACGTGCCATGGCAATCAAAGATGTGTGGGAGGTTTGGAGAGATGAAGCGGCTTAAGTCACTGATGTATGAACTTTACAGTATAAGAGGCGAGGAACGAGTTTATGACGTCCGGAACGGGACGATAAAAGCAGGCACCTCACCGAAGTTAAACGAAGGAACTGGCTGTTTTTGAGATCGTGGTTATTGTTGCTACTGTAATATGCGGAATCCTAAGGCTACTCCTTTGGCTTGATGGCGGTAAGGGGAACATGGCATCATTGTGGTGGAAAAGGCCGAGTTTTCAGCTATACCATGAAATACTGGTGAGAAGCGTGGGGCATTGTCATATTGCCAAACGCAATAGGAAGATATCTTGTGGAACTGATTTGTTGCCATGGCTGCGTTCCAGAGGATCACCGTAGATGAGGACAGTGATACAGGAGGATCGCCGTCTGGAGTATAGGATGTTCGTTACGGACGGTTCCTGGTATGGTGACGGTAATGGTGACGGGGCTTCTTTGAGTTGGTTTATGATGGACGGAGTGGGACCAGGTGAACGTGCTGGGTTGTTGTGGGCGCTGCCTGAAGGCGTCGGGTTAGAGACCGAGCATAGTAGTATGCCCGCCATGGAGGGGATGAAGGGATAGGCGACAGCAAGGCATGGCGAGTGCGAAGTACCACATAATTGATGCGTTGGGAGCGGTACCACTGGTGGAAAGTTTCGAGCTCGTTTGAAAAAGCTTCAGTAGAAGCGCGTAGGAAAACATTGTCTGATTGTAAGGTGGCAGAAGATGCAGCAGCTTCTTGTAACGCATGTAACTCGGATTGAGCAGTGCGAAGGGTTTCTAGTTCCTTGACGAACCCGTTGATGTAGTCTAGAAGAAATTTCTTATTTAAATAAAAAAAAAAAAAATTTTGTCTAGTTCCCGTGTTGACAGATGGAGGCCTCTGAGTAGGGCGGAACAGATTGCGGAGGCTGACGGGAACGGTATAGCCTTGCAGGGTGTAAAGGTCTGGAACGTGGCCGCAGGGAATGGTGTTGAATTCCGTGGTGTGGCGGCGGCTGCCAATGAAGAAGTGCAAGCGGACATTTGAACTGAAAGCTTCACACATAAGAATGGAGCCTGTGGTGGAGCCAAGGGAGAGCGTTTAGTTTTGATGCGTACTGTGGGACGCGTACTGGACGTTCCTGGAATGGCAGGAACTTTGTTGGTGTCGGTGAACCGGGAGCTTTTTGCGGGATTCAATGGTGGATGAGGCACTAAGGTCGGATTTTTAGTTTTTGAGCGACCGGTCTCACTTCTGTAAGTGAAGGAATATGAAGGTGGTTCGTGGACGGGACAGGGATCGTATGGTATAAAGTGAAGGGCTCGAGGCACGCCTTGAGACTTCCATGTCGTGAGACTTGTAGGGCTGCAGGCCTAAAGGAAAGGGAATCGAAGACAACATAGGTTGCTTGGAAGGTGATATGGAAGCGAAATTGCCCATAAAGTTGAACGGCTGGGAGTTTAGTAGGAAGGTCTGGAACGACCGAAAGATCTTTAGCTAGGAAGATAAGGAACCAAAGGTGGAGTGTGGAAAGAAACTGGGCCCGGCCTTGAGCTTAGGCCTGAACCGTGAGGCAGGAATGAAGACCGGTGAAGCAACCGTAGGTGAAACTCAGGAATGACCGAAAGATTCCAGACCTGAACGTTTGCAATATCAGTGGGTATCCCCAGAGAAGCTGATTTAACATTTCTCTGCACCCGGCTCCACACAAATCACAATTAGACAACAATTTCTTATTGAAAAGTTATTTGGTTTCTTAGAATCAGAGGTGGACTTCTAATAATTCAGTGTCGTTGGCAGCGTACGGAAAACGGATCATGCCGAGTCGGACGATAGCAGCTGTCGGGTTGAAACCAGCGGTTCCCTGTCGGTGTAGGATTGGTACAGAGCCTAAGTGCTGGTGGAAGTACCCGATGGTCCCCCCCCCCCACCGACCTGGTCCGGGGCCGAGGATCGGAAGACGGAATAATGAATCTGCTTGCGGAAGGGAACCGGAATCAACATAGTAGCAGACTGTGCGATGAGAGCCATGGTGGAAGAATTTGGTTGCCAAAGGGCCAGGCTAGATGCTGGGCCCCGGTTCCGGCCCATTAGTCGTGGTTGCCAAGCAGTGGTGGGATCGATGTAGCAGCTAAGGGAACCATTAGGAGTAGGCGGAGGCCCAGGGTGAGAGGTCTTACTATCACTATAAGAAACACACATCCTGCAAAGAGCAGGCGGATAGGCTGCGGTCCCAACATGGGAATAGGAATCATTGACAACAGGAATTGGTGATGAATGAAGCGTCGATCCTCACCTATCTGCTGCTTGTGACCTTGCTCCATGAGCTTGATTCCGGACGGCGGAATTGTGTGGATTGCTGTGGATTGGAAGCGAGAAATTGGGATTGCTGGAACAGAGACATCAACAAGAAGGCAGGTGGTTAGTTGACCGTGAGTAAAGAAGGTGAACCAGTCCTTCCCTTGGTGGTTCCCTTGTCCGTGCCATAGCGGAGCGTTAGATAAGTAAGAGCAGCCGAACTGCTCTGTTCGAGTTTATATATGATAGAGGCTACGCAGGAGAATGCGCAGTAGGGTGGTGATACGGATGGATATCTTTAAATAAAAACCGCAAAAGAGTGCATCAAGTAGGTATTTCCAACGGGCCGAGTATGGTGGATCCTTGATGTTAATGGTCGAATTACAACCATGTAGAATTGTATAAATTCTGGTGGCTTCGGTCGATCGTGTTAGAACTGATGAAACTTCGGAGGAGTCAGGTTGGAAGTGCAGGAAATACTGCAGGGATGAGCCGAAGTTGAACTGCATGACGTGTCCAAAGGGGTGGGAACGGGGTAGTCTGTTGGTTTCGCTGTCGAAGAGCCAGGTCCTGCCGAGGCAAGAACGATGGGAGAGATGCCAGGGAACGATATCTTGCTAGACCGCAGGAGATGCGGGGAACGTGGTGATAGTGACAAAAAGTCCGGGAAACCACGACCCAACACAGTATAGTGAACATCATAGTTCAGGAACGAACAGTCTTTGTCACAGGTTAGGTGAACCGTGGTCGGAGAAAAAGGGAGTGCAGGTCTGGGCATTGCTGACGTTGTAGCTGGTCCAGGAGGACAACATGGAACGGGTGATGCTGACGAGCTGTGGAAAGGACGCCAGAACGTGGGGAATGGGACTGGCAGATGGGTAGCACACCATGCCGGAAGTGTTGGTGACAAATCGCCAGCAGAACCAAGGGGTTCCGTTAGAATCGGCGAGGGCAAAGATGGGGCAGGAGGAGGAGACGTCCCCCGTCGAATGGCATGGCTGGATGAAGGAATCTGTGGATCTGCAGGTAACGCTGCTTGAGAGATGCGAGGAACGCAACCAAAGGTGGAGCGGCTTTGTTGGAACGAACCTCTGGACGATTCCATAGGGAATGCGGCAACTAAGGCCAGGAACGTTGCAGAAGGTGGCTGACGTGGCTGCCGGTTCTGAAGAGAACGGACGACCGGGGAACGGCCTGAACGGCAGTTCATTGTCCGGGGTGACCAGGTAATCCGGGTCTGTGGAGCCGTGTAGCTCGTTCGTCGCTGTCCAGATCCCAAAGGGGGAGGAGCAGTGACTATACTGCTCATTAGGAACCGAGATGGAACCGTGGCAGGCGACCACGTAACGCCGTGGATGGCCGGAACGGTCCTAAGACCAGGGAACCGGAACGAAGATGGGGAACTCAAGGCGGTCATGACGACGTGAACGCCGTAGGAGAAATTAAGACAAGCGGTCGGCTGCACCGTGTTATATAGCCAGCCCAAGCCTGCGCATGCGCAGTAGGTACAAGTCCGGCAGGGATACAAGCTCCAAAGCTTCTAGGGGATAATTCTAGCTCAAAAGGAAAATCGCTATAAAAACAGGTAATGTATATTTTCGTCGGCTATAAAGCAAGCAGTTTCACAAACTAAATTAGGAGAAAGGGGAATCATGACAGGTAAAGTTGCAAAAAAACTTTACATCCCAAAATTGAAAAGAAACAAGAACATTGGAACTTTGGAAGTTAAGCAGTTTCACAAACCAAAGTAGGGGAAAGGGGTATCATGATAGGAAAAGCTGCAATAAAACTTTATACACTCAAACGTAAAGGAATGAAGATCGTATCTTAGGTCATTCCGCAAACCATTAAACAAACAAACAACATGGCAACATAACTGAAGCGACACAGTCAATATAGCCATCACCAAATAAAAACTTAAACCAAATAATTTAACAAACATGAAATCACATTCAGCACAGCTACCAAACGGCCTGATATATAAACCAAAGGATATTTATTTTAAACAAAAAAACAATTTTGCATTGGTACTCCCATGCTGGGAGTAGGGACTGGGAGTGGAGTGGAGTGGGAGTGGAAAAAAACGGGTTTTCTGTTGTATTAATTAAGAATTTCCATGTTCACGAAGCTTAGGGTTGGGTGTCTTGTTTCCTCTCTGAGGAAGAGCAATTCTACAAAATGTGTGATTTTTTTTTATTAACACTTTACAGCCCAACGTTCAATATATGGGATGGCTACTGAACAGCAGAAAGCTAAGTCCCAGAATGCAAAGCATTGTCCCATTGACCCCGAGCAAATCGAGCAGCAACAGCCCATTGGTCAGCATCCTCGTCTCCAAACCAAGTGAATGCCGGTTCGAATCCCGTGACCGACCCAACTATTATACGGGACTTTAAAAAAATTGCATCCACTCGGCATATTAAAAATACTTGTAACAGGAGCTCGTGGCCCCCCCCCCCCCTCCCAAGAAAATTTGTTGTTACTTCGTTGTACTAAATGTGGAAGCAAAAATAATGTATCTTTACAATAGTGAGTGCTCCAGTTCCTGGCTACCATTGCTACCATGTTTTCAACACAAATTGGTCAGCAACATGGTCTGCCACAAAGGTCAGCAAGTATCGTTGACCTTTCAGTTTCTTACCCCATTCATTTGCCTCTCATACAGCGGACAAACGAAGCATTTCTTGAGGTACTAACAATAATTTTGCCTCCATAATGCCAGAACTAAAAATGCAGAAAGGTACAGTTTCCAGTCTAATTACAACATTGGTATTGCCAGAAACAACAATTACCGGAGAGCATTCTGCGAGGGGCGTAAGTGAGTTCCTAGAGAGGAAGTGTGTGTACAGCAAGCCGACAGTAGCTAATTTATGTCCGGAAACCTGGTTTGCTATTCACTAACAGAAAGGCTGTATGTGTGTGTGTGCACAATGTGTTTCTGCATTCCTGCACACTTTCTCCATGTTGAACAGCAATTCCTAACTGTGGAGCAAGTGAACACCGAAGTGCTCGCTTTGCTTGCTCGGCCAATAATTACATACCAATTGCATGCGACACATACTTATAATTAAACTTTCACCATGCCACATAGTCATAAACAAAATCTGACAAGTTACTTTGTAAAGAGGTTGGCTTACCTATGTAAGGGAGTAGCAAAACACATTGACAAACACAGAGCATTAGCAGATGAACCCTTTTGTTGTTTTCCCTCCAGCGTAAACAAGTTTTCAAACTTTCTATCACATTCCTGTAGTCGAACAGATCTGTTAAGATACGGCATCGTTTCCCAGGGTCTGCAGGCAAGGGAGGGACCGACTCCTCAAGTACAAATATAACGTACCCCAAAGCGACGATGGACATCGCTACACTCACTGAATACACTGGTACAAATCCCCATTTATCAGCAATAAATCCACTCGCCATAGTCCCTACTCCCAGAGCTCCTGCTAACGCAAGGTCTGCCCGCGCTACCAAAAGCGTCCGTTTAGATTGGCTGCTGACGTCTGCAACGTAGCTGAATGTTCCCAGCATAAGAGTTACGAACCCTCCTCCAAGGCCAGAGAATGCAGATCCAATAAAAAAGTACTCCGGTGGTAGATCATCGTAATACGCAACCACAAGACTTGTTGCAGCAGAGAATACGTTGCCTGCGATTGAAAACATAATAGGATACTTGCGGCCATGCTTGTCACTCCAGGTGCCCATAAAAAAGGCGAAAAATATCGTAGGTACGTTTTCAACGTAGGATTTAATCAGGCTGTAATTGGTAGACCATTCTTGGACTTGCTCCGAAATACTCGAGTTACCAGAAAGGTTGTTGCAGACTTCTTGTGGATAGTCAAAATGGACATGGCAAACTTTGTACATAAGGAGCGATTGGCCAGTAAACATGCTAAATGAATATGCGAGCATGATAAAGAAAAGAGGTATTTCTATAAAGGTCCCTAAAAAGGTTCGACCAGTGTACGACGCCACATCTCGCTCATCTGAAGGATGCGGTGTAGTTTGAAGATGTGCCTCTGGCACAAAGTCCGGGGACAGAGGTGGCTTCTCTGGCAATGGCTCCGCGCCATTCCAAATTTGCAATCTCAGTCTCTCGTCAGACTTCAGGATGCCGTCGTCTGGCATACTTTCACTGACTGCAAGCTCCCGGTCCTTGTCAGTGCTGCTAACAGATGATGATTTAGACTTCTCGACATCATCTTCAATTGGTGCAGCAGAAGAGGCCGAGTCATCCGATTCGGGCTTCTCATACGGCGGTGGTGGCTCCGAGTTGAACACCAAATCATGAGAGACACTTGTATCACCCGTATCCTCTGCCTGAGATTCTAGTATAGGCCGTTCGTCAGAACAATCATAATCATGTTCACTCATTGCTGCTAAATAATCCTGAAAATATAAATTGAGAATTTAAGAAACACGTTGAGCGGCTAATTTTCAATCGTGTTACAGTATCACCTAGACGAACAACATGAAATGTGAAAAACCAGAAAATGTGTTTACGAAGCAAGCAGTCTGCATTAAAGACTGTCCTTGTGAGGATACACGACTAAAAATGTGTTTATATCTAGAACAAATTTGCATTTTAAGCAGCACAGAGTAGCAATCAAAAAAAGCAACAAGAAGTTCATTATCAGTTTTATTTAATTTTTATTTGTATCTGTTATCCACTATAATAATAGTAATAATTCAGCTAGTTTATTCAGCAAAAATGCACGAAGTTTACGAAGAAACTTGTCTGTGCACTGAATACAGTAGTATTTGAAGAGATAAATGTATACACGTATAATATCTTCGAAATATTATATGTTTGTAAATATTATTAGAATGATGAAAACTTCATGTTAATTTCCAAGATTAAAACTATCAACAATAAAACGTTGTTTTCCTGAAAATGTCTCTACTAAAAGTAAACAAAATAAAAGAAAAGTTAAAAAATATATCAAAATCTCTAAAAGTGAGGTTAAACATGCAGTTAAAAATCGTTATTACAAATGTAACAAACTACAAATAGATAATAAAAAAGAACATCTACTTAAAATTTAAAAGCCAGTAAACATGCAACAGAGAAAATGATTAAGAATAATTCATAACAATAGGTGACTGCCCTAATATTTAAAATCAGCAGCTTAATGTTACTGAGATTAAGAATTTTACAATCTTAATAAGAGCAATAATTTAAACTAGCGGAGTCGCTCGCTTCGCTCGCTCATTCCGTGTCGCCTCGCTGCACTCGAGGAGATTTCTTGCTGCAACACTTATGATGCAGACAGACCTTCCACACAAAAAAACGATCAAGCAAATTATAAGAGTGTAGTATGCGATATAAGTTATCTTGAGAGAAGATCAATTTTATTTTTTTACATCCAAGGAGTCAAGCGAAAAGATCAAGTAATTTATCAGAAAAGCATTGGTTCTCATGACAAACGCTGATTTTCGTTCGCTTCGCTCACTCAATCAGCGCAAACATTTCCTCAGATATGTGACTGAATCAATGTACCACCAAGAACCACACATCACTTGTAATTTGTGTTAGTATAAACTTTATATGGGTTTTCTTGTTTTACTTATTTTAAGAATATTGTTCTTTACGTCGTGCTCAGTACAAATTGTTCCATGGGCGTCTTATCACTTCACTTTCTGATGGTCCCTCACTTGGAGAAACATCTGCAGCAGATCGTGTAATCTCCTACGAAGGTGAGAGATGAAAGATTGCGAGAGCAAAGCGAGACACACATTGAAAAGTTTAGCTTACGTGAAAATCGCTCGGTTTGCTCGTTCAATCCACTCACTGCCGTGCTTCATAATCCTAGAAAATGACGCACTTTGAAAACCAGGTCTATGGGTCTGTTTTTTCCATGCATTAAGTCAGTTGATACACATTCAGGTCCACCCATCCTTCCATCCATCCTTCCTTCCTTCCACCCTTCCATCCTTCCTTCCTTCCTTCTTTCCATCCTTTTACAGATCGTCTCTCTCGAGGAGGTTTTGAAACAAACTATGACGTCATGAACGAACTTCATGACGTCATGAACAAACATCATGCGGGTAAAAAAAACTTTGACGTTAGTTTTTCAGGTTCTTTCGCATATTTGAGGGTGATAATATTAAGTTACAGTGATGAAAATAGGCCTATTAAAAGCGAAATTTAATTATCTTTCGTTTGGTCCTACTCCCATCTTTGTAGGTGCTTTGGTTCCAGAAGAGTAGAGGTACAAACACGCACGCACGCACGCACATCATATGATTTTAATTATGTATATAACATGCAGACAATTTATGAAGTAAGAATAATCGATACACATTCGAAATTTAAAAAAATTAATAAGACTAGCAAAATAAAATGCTGAAGTAAAAACAATCAGTTGATATCTGATCTGCTTACAGTATATTTTAATTTTATTTTGAGGGTAGTATATTTATCTATTGTTAATACAGAGACAATAATAATAACAATAATAATAATAATACATTTTATTGCCTGAGCGATGGTAATGCTCGATATTAATTAAACGTGTGAGCAACAATAATCAGTAGTAATAGCCCTAGAGCTTTTGTGGATAATACGGCTACTGTTTTCGCACGAAGCCTGTAACCTGACATTATACGAATGCTAATTATTTGCAATTATATCCCGGTACGCGCTCGGGAATAATTTAAAATTAATTAGCATGAGTTAGTTTTAGTCTGGTTACAGGCTAAGTGCGAAAACATTTTTAGCCGTATTATCCACAAAATCTTGGAGTATATCCCAATTCAAAATAAATAATAACAAAAGGACTAAACATTCTTTGTGTTATTATTAATATTTATAAAGTAATGCTACGTTTTGTTAGCTTATCAGTTTATCAGCTCAAAAAATTATTTGTCTCCAACAAGAAGTTACAGACGATGCTGCGTTGGCGACTTTTTCCTTTAAACACGCGCATCAACTACGCATTGCTGAAATCCGCCGAGAGATGGCGCTGTGTATGTTCCTGTACTAATTTTTAATCGTTTGCTAATAATTACCATGGGATCGAAAAGCTAAAAGACTAATACGGTAAAAGTTAATATTATGTATGCCAATAGATCGCCGAAGAAAAATTATAATACACTAGCCTAAAAAATTATAAAGTGTGATGTTAAAATCTGAAAATCGTAACGAATAGGTTGAGTTTTCTGCTGGTATATATGCGAGTCAAAAACCACAACCATTAACTGGCATCTGGTGTTTATTTTAAGCTTAGCTCGGTAAGTTGCGCATGCGCACAACGAAAAGGTACTAGGGTATAATCACCCCGGTGTATAATCGGGTAATTATACCACACTAGCTCGATTATATCCCGCTCCTCTACCTTCCTCCATGATAGCAAGCGGGATATACTCAGTAGTAATAGCCCCAGAGCTTTTGTGGATAATACGGCTACTGTTTTCGCACGAAGCCTGTAACCTGACATTAAAACTAACGAATGCTAATTATTTTGCAATTACATCCCAAGCGCGTAGCGCGAGGGGTATAATTTCAAATTAATTAGCATGAGTTAGTTTTAGTCTGGTTACAGGCTTCGTGCGAAAACATTTTTAGCCGTATTATCCACAAAAGCTAGGAGGCTGTTTTACTGGAGTATATCCCAATTCAAAATAAATAATACCAAAAGGACTAGACATTCTTTGTGTTCATTAATATTTATAACGTAATGCTACGTTTTATTTGCATACCAGTCTCTCAGTTCATAAAATTATTTGTCTCCAACGAGAAGTTATAGGCAATGCTGCTGTCGGCGACTTTCTCCCGTTAAACACGCCGCGTCAACCACGCATTGCTGAAATCCGCCGAGAGATGGCGCTGTGTGTGTTCCTGTACTAATTTTTAATCGTTTGCTAATAATTACCATGGGATCGAAAAACTAAACGACTTATACGGTAAAAATTAAAATTATTTATGCCAATAGATCGCCGAAGTAAAATCATAAGATACTAGCCTAAAAAATTATACAGTGATGTTAAAATACGACAATTGTAACGAATATGTCAAGTTTTCTAGCTGGTATATATGCGAGTCAAAAGCCCCAATCATTAACTATTAGTTGGCGTCTGTTTTAAGCTTAGCTCGGTAAGTTGCGCATGCGCACAACGAAAAGCTACTGTGGTATAATCACCCCGATTATACCCCGGTGTATAATCGGACTAGGTCGATTATACCCCGCTCCTCTACCTTCCACCACGATAGCAAGCGGGATATACTCATAATAATATTCGAAGCTTAGATAAATTCTCAAATACAAAATGCATGCAGTATATATGGAACTACTATGATAAACTACTGTGATAAAATTGAGGTAGTTGAAGAGGATAGATACTTGGGAATAATTATTGACGAAAAATGGAGTTATAAAAACCAGATTAACAGTATTATAATGAAATTACGTAAAATGATGCCAAGTCTTTACAGGATAAAAAATATCCTAGATAATAAAATTAAACGAAATTTATATTACGCATGGATTGAGAGTATATTGAGGTATGGTATTGAGGTGTATGGCCACGCAAAAGAAACTCAACTTAACAAACTTCAAAAAGTCCAAAACAAAATTGTAAAAATATTATTTAAAAATAACACCAACTATAATACAGAAAATATTTTTAATAAACAAAAAATACTACAAATTAACCAACTTAGAGACTTTGTAACCGCTTAAGAAAATTACTTTAAAACTGATTTTAAGAAGGTGACAGATAGTAAAGCAGAAATTTTACGTAAATCCACTTACAGATTTAATGTCCCTCAGGTAATGAACGATTACGGTAAACAGTGCAGGTCATATGCAATCCCAACTCTATTTAATAAGTTACCCATTGACCTGCTAAAACTTGGTAGTAAGAATAAAATTAGAAAAGAGATAAAAAGATATTTTTTAAACAATTAAATGTATGTGAAATTAAGGATGGCAATTGGGTAAATGATTGTTACATTATGTTGCTTTATATTCAAGCTGTGTGCTAGTTTAATTATTATTATTAGTATTCTTAGTTCTTTTTTAATGTTTTGCAGTTACCATATTTTTTATATATACCAGTGTGGTTTCTGTTTTGTTTCTGAAGCGATTTTTAATTTTTTCTTTAAATTTTTATATTGACTTTTAACATATGATGCAATAAGGTATTTGTTTTTTTATTTTTTGTGTGTACATTGTAATTGATATTTTATGGATAGTAATTGTAAATTTGATATGTATCGGCTCTTCACAAGTTTCTGAGTGAACTTAAAGCCGTTATTTGGTAATAAACTATTATATTATTATATTATTAACTACGAAAAGCTACGCAGACTACAAAATTACAAAATAAAGCTATAAAGGTCTTGTTTCAAATAGCAGGTAATAATAAATCAGCTGATACTTTATTAAAAGATAATAAAATTTTGAGTGTTTACAATTAATTGACTATCAAATTTTGACAAGCCATTACTTTTATCTATAGGCTCCTGCTTTTATTAAACATGCTATTGCATGTTCAAAAATTAAAATAAACAGACCAACTAGGACTTCATCAGATTGCTAGTAACCCGAATTTGGAGGAATTCATACGGAAAAAGAAATAGAGCTTATGTAATTCCGAATAAATTTTAAAAAATACCTGTATTTCTAAGAAATCTGGCGAACATCAATAAGATGAAAGTTAAACTAAAACAATGGATATTGAAAAATAATTAATTTTCCCGTGACTATTACCACAAAACCTGGGTTAATAATTAACTTGTTTAGTACCGTTGGTTTGTACCATTAACAAGTTGTTTTTTTATGACTTTCATTTTATTTTTAATAATGTATTAAAAATATTTTTATTGTGATATTCTAACATATATAATATATGAAAACATAATTTTGTTTACTGATTTTGCAATTTGCACATACAAGCTTCTTTACCTTCGTGCTCCTTTGTTTTTCTAACTTCTATTTTCTATTATTATTATTATTATTATTATTATTATTATTATTATTATTATTATTATTATTATTATTATTATTATTAATATAATAATAATAATAATAGCTTTATTCATGTACAAGCACATAAACAGTTTAAAAAACTGTGCAGTAATCTGTACAGGTACGAAATCCAGAAGGACTTGTGTGTGCAAGCAAAAATTGAACAAATGATTTATAGGCTATTTTTTTTATATAGTAAATCTAAACATGTGCATGTTATCAAATATTGCAATATGTTAGTTACACTGTTTGAGAATCCATGTTTGAATTTTTTCCTTCATCTCATTCCAATTTTTTATATTTCTAATCTCGATTGGAAGTTTGTTAAAATACAGTAGTACAAGATAGTTCATACCGCTTTTTCCATATGTATTTCGCCACTGTGGTTCAATGAGCCAGTTGTTATTGTTTCTTACAGTTCTATGCATTTTTACTTTATTTTCCAAACTGTAACAGTGTTTTGTGAGAATGTTATACATTACTGACTGTTCTACATCAAGAATTTCAAGTTGTTTGTGGATCTCCGCTGTATTGTTTCTTTTTTCATCTTAAAATAAAGTTTTGAAGGATTTATTAACAATTCTTTGTATTTGTTATAAAAGACTTTTTGTAGTTGTACCGTAAACAGTAATTCCGTAATTAATTTTCGACATAACCAGTGCCTCAAAAATTTTTCTTTGTGCTGGAAAAGTGCAGTACCTGTCAATTTTTGCATTGTTGTCTCAACGATGCTGCTTGAGACTTGAATAGCCGCCTCAGAATCCCTACTGAGCATGCGCGGCCTTCCCTATAAAGGATGCGGGCTCAGAAAGCTCGCCATCTCTTTGTCTCAAGCTGCCGTCTTGACGACAGCTCTTCTGCTGCTTTGTACCCGAAGATTTCCTGTACCGCCATAGTCAACTATCATTCCCTTTCGCCCATCTGCTCCTCGCCCATCCACTCATGATGACGATCACGCCCGACCAACCCTCATCACCTTTCACTCATCGCTTCAGCTTCGTATTGACGCTCCTCTTGGCCCCAGCCGCTTGACAACCGCTGGGCGGCCGGCCTCATCTGGTCTGCCTATGTCACCACCGGCTAACTCTTTTTCTGCTTCATGAGACCTACGCACTCTATTCCTCCCGGCCCCAATGACCTGCGGGATGAATCACGACAACCATCACCTCTCCGTAGGCTTCCCTTCGACCCACTCGTCCTTTCGACCATCCCTTCTCCACTCGTCGTCACCTCGTCGCATGCCTTGGCAGGTTTTTGGATAACTGCCTTTCGCTCATCTTCCTGCGGCGGTTGTAACCACGAAGTCCCACACCTCGCTTCCCTTTCGCTCATCGCTTCAACCACGGGTGCTGTACTCTCCTGCCGCTCCTCCATCCGTCCGCGTCGACCGCTGGGTGGCCGGCTTAGTCCGGGATGACCATGTCGCCAACTGCGAACATGACTTCCGCTGAAAGACGGCCAACTTGTTACGCCACTCACCCCCGGACCTATCGGCCTCGGGATAATGTTTTTGGCAGACCAAGACGATCTTCCGTGACACCAAACGGAATCTCCACCTGGCCATAGCTCGACCTTTCGACTACTAAATCAAGCAGTGTGGCATTCCACCCCAGACCACGTCACCGACGCTACCCTTCTTCCCTCAACACCGGCTGACGATTTCTTAAGCCGCTCGATGACAGCGAGGCGGCCGAACCCGACCGGTTCACCTATGTCACCACTGGCAAAAAGATTCTCCGTCTCTTCATGACCAACGCAGTCCAAAGAAACACCAACTGTCTTTCCAAAGTTCGGCCTTTCGACCATCCCTCCCTGCGGACCCTTCTTCCTGCCTCTCTCCGTTCGACCCCAAGTACCTCCGACGCCAAGTGATGCCGCCCTCTCCTTCCAACCCGGTTGCCTCTTCACACGCTGTCAATCGGACGCCCGGCTCTCCCTGGTCCACCCTTTCGGCCACATCACTGTAAAGCCTTTTCCCTTTCCATCACGGCTTGGGCCAAACATTCTGGTCCTCAAGATTCTGGGTTGTCCCGTCGTGTTTCCTGTCTCACAGCTCGCCTCGGCCCATCCTCTCGGCCTTTCCACCTTTTCAACCATCACATGCTGCCTCAATCAATTGCTACCGCACCAGATACTCAACCACCACTCCATTGTGGCCAGCCCTCTGCCAGTAATTCCAACTCAACAGCACCGCTTCTCGCCTCTCCCCCATTGCGCCTTCCCCACCGGACAGCGTTGAACCTTCTTGATTCCCACATGATCATCTCCATTCTCGGCTCCATCCCTTTGATGGTACGTACTCCTGCCGCGATCCCCCCCCCCCCCCCCTTTCGCTCATGCTGCTATCATCGCTCGGACCGGTTCAGTCAACACTCGAATCTCCTTTTCGACCATCCAATGGTTATACATTGCCCATAGTTCCTCTAATCATCGCCACTGCTCCAGCCTGTTTTACACCCTTTGTTTGTTTTCTTCTCAAGACTCCTGCAAAGAAGATCAAAAGGTGATATATCATCAACAGTCATTCTGCCAATTCCTTCCAAGACAGAACTCCTTTCTCCATCTAGCCTTCACTCCTTTCCCGGACATCATGACGTCACCCAACCTACCGGACCCATGCACCACAATAGCCTCACCCTCTTGGTGTTCCAAAACGAGGCTCCGT
>JAHWFP010191938.1:62238-76078 GCA_023313725.1 Lithobius niger | reverse complement strand
CACCCTGCAATTTCAAACGGTCCAGAATGGTGAAAATCATCAAGCCCGTTTTACCAACATTGAAAGAACCCTACGCAGGCAGAATCCCCACAATTCAAGACCCCCGGTTCCTGCAAATGCCCAGGATTATGCAACCCCCATCGGAAAGACCCTCACACTTCAGTTTGTCCAATTCACCATCAGTGCAACTATTTTCACAACCCGTGTCCATTTGTGTAAAAATTCCCTTGGAGGAATGGAAAATCATTTCCGCCCTTCAACATTACTCGTCTAGACGCAAAAAAACAAATGTTAAATCGTGCAATTCTCGAGCAATCTCGCAAGTCTTCAAACACACCAGTACAAAAGAAGAAATGTGCTACCGCCACCTCATCAAATTGCCAACCACGCCAGGTAACTCGAAATATCTTCCCACGCTGCAACTCCGATGTCGCAACAATCGTGGGTAAACTCCCCTTTGTCAACAGACTCTCCGGTCATTCCTACGGAATCTAGTCAAGTCATCACCGATCTTCAACCTGTTGAAGCACCACTTGAACAGGAAGACCCCCTCGTCTTCAATATCACTCATAAGTGGACCGATGAACAAGATAGAATACAAGTCCCTGCAACTCCACACTTTCCCAACAAAGACGAGGCTTACATGCCTACACCCACATTCGAGTTTTCTTCTCACAGTCCTTCACCTTCCCATTCTGATGTAGACGAACCCCAACTGCTTCTCCCTGTCAAGCCGTTCGAACTTTCCTCAAATTACCGTCTTTTCAGCTCGAAAGCAGAGGAACCCTAGAAAATCAATCAAAAGGAGATTTTCAAGACCATCAAACACACGCTCAAGCAAACAGCCAAAGGTCAACTCGACATAAATTGCCTACGTGTCAAGCCCATCTTAGGTTCCTGGCAAAAAGAACATTTTGCCGGCCCCCAGTCTGGCCGGCTAAAAAATAGTTTCTTTTTGCCTAAAACATACTTAACCTGGTAATTTTAGCATTACATTCCTCGAATGTGATGTTCCCCTGGAGGTTACTTCCGGTTTGTAGACGCCTGCTTGCATATTCCACCGTGCATGCGCGGCGCGGTCCTCCCTTATAAAAGCGACAGCGTGCATGCTATCGGCATTCATTTTACTCTCAATGTGTCAGGCGGTGACTCGAGAGGGGAGGTAGGATGGGAGTTAGGTTAAGTATGTTTTAGGCAAAAAGAAACCATTTTTAGCCGGCCAGACTGGGGGCCGGCAAAATGTTCTTTCTTTATTGCCAAAACAACTTAACCTGGTAATTTTAGCAATACCAGTTGACCTCGTCAAAGTTAGTGGCGGGCACCGCCTGTACGAGCGCCCCGGAATGCAAGCAGGCCTTCCCCCGTGAATTTTTTATCTGCAAGAGAAAAATTCGCACTTTATTCAGAACATGTGGGCTTGACAGGAATTTGGTCTCTTTCGTGGGA
Source organism: Lithobius niger (assembly GCA_023313725.1). Classification (NCBI taxonomy): domain Eukaryota; kingdom Metazoa; phylum Arthropoda; class Chilopoda; order Lithobiomorpha; family Lithobiidae; genus Lithobius; species Lithobius niger. The sequence continues at coordinate 74,632 of JAHWFP010191938.1, read as the reverse complement.
ATTGGTTGCCCTGAAAAGGACCATTGTTTGTGAGTCTTGCTTCTAGCTGGGTGGAACTTGCTTCCTTCATGGGTCTTACTTCTGCTTCGTTCTGAGTGCTTAAGGGGGTTTGACCACGGTTATGGCTCCCACGATCGGTCCCAGCCAATGTAGTCCGCAATTCATCCTTCGTCATGTCTCTTAGGTAGTGAGATGTGAAGGTGGATTGATGGCGCCAAGACGCTGCTGCCAAGATTTCCTCAATTGGGGTGGCGTTATGGTGGGCCCAAGAAGTGGAGATAGCTCTTACTTCGTGCATCGTCACTCTCATGCTCTTGCTCAATTCGTGTTTGTCATAAGCTGCTTCGATTGTTTTCTTGATCCAGCGTGATACCATGGCGGCTGTTGTTTCGCCGGTTTGGAGGTCCACTGGAAGGAAAAGTTGGTGTCTGCCTCTCCGTATGTCTTCATGCTGTGTGCGGGCTAGGTAGAAGTGGAGTGCTCTGACTGGACAGAGGAGGCGTTCAGGTTCGTTTCCGACGAGGTTCGAGAGGGAAGGGAATGTTATGGGTTTCAAAGCCTCGGAAGGTTTTTGAGTTTTGGCTCTGAAGGATGCTCTGGGGAAGAGTGTTACGGAGGAGAAGTTTGTGCTGAAGATGCAGTATGCTGGGTCAGCTGAGAGGGCTTGGATCTCAGAGCATCTTAGACTTGCTGCTAGGGTCATGAGGAAGACAGTTTTGCGGGTCATGAGGTGGAGGGAGCTGTCTTGCATGGGTTCGTAGGAGTTTTCCATTAATGATTGTAAGACGATGGAAAGGTCCCAGTCGGTTATGGAACGTCTTGTAGTAGGTCGATCGTTTTCGTATGAGCGTAGCAAGGCAGAAATTCGGTAGTCCTCCAGTAGGGCGGTACGACCAGCAGCTTTGAAGATGGAGTTTAATACGGATCGGTAGACGAGGATAGTGGAGCCTTTGAGTTTGTCGATGTTGAACAAGTCACCGAAGAAGTTTAGAAGTTCGGGAAGAAAGGGTTTGAGTGGATTTGTACGTTTTGTGATACACCAATGAATCCAGTTGGACCAGTGGCTGTCATACATGCGGTTTGTTGATTCCCTGGTTGTCTTAGATGCGATGCGTTCGGCCTCTTCTTGTTGAATTGCAGCTTTTTTTTAGGAGTTTGATGATAGTAGCCACCCGTGTAAGTTTAGGAGTGGAAGGTTCGGGTGTAGTTTTGTTCCTTTCTGTTGTGCAGAAGATCTGGAAGAAGAGGGAGACTTCTTGGAGTGTCGACTACTAGGTTTAGGATGAGCAGGAACCAAGTTGCTGATGGCCAGAGGGGAGCTATTAGGATGAACAGACTCTGGCTTTCTTCTATTTTCCGAAGTACTTGTGGAAGTAGCTTGAATGGTGGGAATAGGTAGGCGAATAGGTTGTGCCATGGGAACGTTAGAGCGTCTACCTATGTTGCCGAGTCGTCCGGAATCGGGCTGATGTAGTGGGGAAGTCTGGCATTGTGCCTCGTGGCGAATAGGTCCAGCATTGGTTTGTCCCAGATGTTGAAGAGTGATTCACGGATGGATTTCTTGAGGCACCATTCGCCTGCTGGTGGTTTCTGGCGTGAAAAAGAATCTGCAATCACATTTCTGTTCCCCCAAATGTGAAGTGGCAGGTGGGTGATGTTGTGCGGGATGCACAAATTGAAGATCTCCGTTGTTAAATTGTGGAGTGATCTTGATTTCGTTCCACCTTCTTTCCTGATGTAGGCCAGGGTTGTTGTGTTGTCGGCCTGGATCTGTATGACTTTGTTTTTGATTAATGGGAGGAAGTGTCGAAGGGCTAGGAGGATTGCAGGTAGTTCCAGTCCATTGCTGTGGTCTTTGAGAGTGGCAGGCCATAGGGCGGAGATTTCCAGGTTGGTTAGGTGTACTCCCCAGCTAGTGCTTGATGCATCCGTGAATATTCGGTGGTCGGGTGGAGATTCCTGTAGAGGGAGGGATTTTGACAGGTTTGTGACGTCGGACCACCAGAGGAGGGATTCGAAGGGGAAGTCCTTGTTAACAGGACCTGTTTGTCCGGATTGTTTTGGTCGATTGAGAGATTGTCTATCCGGTGGTGTTGGAGGGGTCTTACCATCCACCGGCCGTAGGGGACCAGGCTGGCCATTGCGTCCATCTACCCGATGAGGGAGTTCAGTTCCCGGGTGGAATAGCTTGGTGGCGGAAGAGACGGATGTGATGTAGGAGGTCTTTTATGTGTTCCGGAGACGGGGAAATTGATGGTGACCGTAGGTCGAATGTGGCTCCGAGGAACGTGAATACTTGATTTGGGAGGAGGCGTGACTTTGCTAGGTTTACGCCGAAACCCAGACTGTTCAGCAAGCTGATGGTCTTGTCCCTGTTGCGTTCCAGTTTGGAGAGGTCTGGGTTGTTGAGAGCCCAGTCGTCGAAATAGGCGTTGGCCTGTATTTGGTGCTGATGGAGGTTTGGCAGGATTGGTTTCAGAACTAGGGTGAAAATTCTTGGGGCTGCATTCAGGCCGAAGGGGAGGCAGCGGAATTCGTATACTTTCTGGTTGTAGATGAAACGAAAGTAATGGGAGATTGCCGGATGAAGGGGGATGTGAAGATAAGCGTCTTCCAGATCGATGGTGACTGTCCAGTCGTTTTGCTTGAATTATTGGCGGATGGAGTCGAGGGTCTCCATTTTGAAGTGTCCGTTTTGGATGAACTTGTTGAGAGGTTTCATGTTGAAAATCAGACGAAGGCCTCCTGATTTCTTTGGGCGGGTGAAGATAGAACTATAAAACCCCGGGCCTGGGCTGGGGAGATGTCAAATCGCCTTTTTCCGCAGTAGTTCCGATACTTCGTTCGACAGGGACGTTGTCGTCTGGGGCGCGAAGTCCCAGGAGGAAATGGTGACAGCGGTGGTTGATGTAGGAACGTTGGACGAAAGCCGTGTTCTATTATCAATAGGATTTCCAGGTTGGTGGTCAGTTCTTGCCAGGCCGGGAAAAAGTGTCGTAGTCTGGCCCCGACAGGGAGACCAGCTAGGCGCAAAGTGTCATTGTTGGTTTTTCCGGTACATGCTCCTACCCCCGGGAGATGAGAATCGGCTCCTTCGGTTGGGGGTGGTGGCGCGCTTCTGATGGGAGCGTTGGCCGGAGCGAGAACGAGGAGCGTCGGTCCAAAAGGGCTACTGATTTCGCTGTTGAAAGGCGGCAGTGTCGTTAGGCGGCTGGAGGATGATGACGCCATGTTCTTGTGCCAATCGTCGGGGGGACGGAGGTTGGCTTGTTTGTACTTCGAGAACGGGCGGGCTGAAGGCATGAATTGCTTTTGCGGCCTTGGTTTCTTCGAAACAGGTGAGGAGCAAGTGTTGGGATTATTCCACGGACGGAAGAGAGTTTCTGACTCATGGATCGGTTGATTTCTGAGTCGATGTCGTGTGGAGAAGTTCAGGTTATTTGCAGACGACAAGGCTATGTCGCGGAGGAGGAGGGTGTTGTTGAACAGAGCTCTAGTTGCCCAGTTCATAGCGTGGTATGTGGCGAAGTTAGCTTTTTGGAAGAGTTGAGAAATTAGGGAAGACAGGTTCTTGAACTCTTCTGGAGTGATATCGGACAAAAGCTTCTCGCATAAAGCGTTAATGGCTGTGTGGAGGACGTCCGCTTGAGAGGCCGCTCGTAGGCTCAGCCGTAGGCATTTGTCGTTTTCGTATAGTACGAAGGTTGGGACGTCAGCTTTCTTGGGTATTGACAACGAGGTTCAGAAATCCATCTTGATTTCGCCGCAGATAAACTCGTTCTCCGGGTAGGTGTTGAAATTGCGGGGGTTTGTGGCGCCGTCTGCAAAGGAACGGAAGAAACTGTTCTCACGGCCAAGGCGCGGCGTAGGAGGTTCCTTGTCGAGAAGAAGGGGATCGCCCTTGCCTAGGATGGCGCCTTCGTTGCGGAGAAGACACGTTAAGAGTGTCGTTGATTGACCCAGGAGGCAGCGGTGCTTGGCGTCCTTGTCTCGTGAGGCAAATCCAAGGCCTGTCGTTAGGCCACGGTTGACGACAGGGGCGTCCGGTACCTTGGTGGACTTGAACAGGAAGCAGTCCGAGACAGTCTGCTCGGCAGTCTTTAAAAGAGCTGCGAGCGACAGGGTGGTTTCATCTGGGGTGTCGTCCGGGAACCTGATGCGCTTCTCGGCAGCGGGGGCGGGTGACAGGGGATGACGCGGGAGAGGAGCGTGTGCCCTTCGTGGCTTGACGTGGACGCAACCCAGTCCTGGGAGCGGGCCTTGCGTACCGATGATGTGCAGGAAGGAGGCGGCATCGGGTTTACTTGGAGGTGACGGACAGTGTCATGTACGATTTCCCGTACGACACTGCGGCTGACGCTGAGGCCTTTCCGGGAGGAGCTGGACGACAGGTCGAGCGGCGAGTTCCGGTCCGGAGAATGGGCAAGTGTCGCACGGTGGAGGTTCCGCTTGGTGGCCCGGTAGGAGTCTTTGGCGACTTGCTGGGACGACAGGTCCAAGGGGGCGGGAGGTAGCGTGAGCTGCCCCGGGAGGAGTGGAGAGTCAGGCAATGCGACACCAGGAGAAGGCGTGACATCGGGAAGTGTCGTGCGGGCTGGGTCGTAGGCGGCGAGGTCGAGAGCGGAAGCCCAACGGCTGCCAAGATCGAAGTGAGCAAGAGCGCGAGGATGAGCCTCGGACGAAGGATGGGCTTTCGAGGCGGTGGCCAATTTTCCAAACGACAGTTGGGGAACCGGGGAGCGAGGTGGTGTGGAGTCACCTCTGGAGGAAAATGAATGCCGATAGCGTGCGCGCTGTTGCTTTTATAAGGGAGGACCGCGCGCGCATGTGCGGTGGGATATGCAAGCAGGCGTCTACAAACCGGAAGTAACCTCCAGGGAAACATCACATTCGAGGAATGTAATGCTAAAATTACCAGGTCAAGTTGTTTTGGCAATAAAGACACGTATTTCCAGTCAACAAAAACTAATTTCGGATCTCAAAAACGAAATAGACAATTTACGTTCCAACAACTCTGCCCAACTTCTCCAGATGACAACATTGACTTTACAACAAGCTCTTAAAAAGAAAGGAACTTCTTCTCCACCACCACCACACAGAGGTCTCTCTGAACCTCAATCCTTCTTGCCCTGGTGTCTGCCACGCATCACTCTAGAGAAAGCATGAAACCGTCTTACAAGGCTCCTTCCTTCACCCTGGCATCTCTCATCCTCTAGACCCCCTGTGTCAGACTACACGACCTTCCCTCCAGGCCTGTAACCCGAATTGAACCACCACTCCGGAAGTCATGAACCCCCCCCCCCCCCCCCCTCAACTCCTACAAACTTTCTCCAAGATGAACACTACAACACAGTCAAGGACGCCTGGAAGAGCATCTCATCCACGGCCCAAACCCACAAGCTCAGGGCAGGGTTGGAAAAAATCATGATTTATATTAAAAAAATTTAAAAAATCGGATTTTTTCGATTTAAATCGGATTCTTTTGATTTGAATCGGATTTTTTTTATTTATATTGACTTTTTTTTTCAAACTTTGTTTATTAAAAAAAACTTTACAAAAACGGAACTAAATCAAGCATATTTAGCAAAACAATTCGAAATTAAAAGACTTATTTAAGGATTATTTGTTTAAGAGTTTCACAAGAAACACAAGTTTAGCTGCCTTTTCAACTCCTAAACGGTTACGCAGTTTAGAGTGCACAAAATTAAACGACGAAGAAACACGTTCAATTCGTGCAGAAGATGCGACCGCAGTCATTAGTTGATTAAAGCATTCTATATCACGAACACTGCATACGTCTTTCTTCATTGCTTTGAAAGAATTCCACCACTCAACTGCGGTGACAGCTGACACCGCCGATTTATTGAACATGGCCCCCTTAAATCGTTCTGCACGAGCCTGAAATTTCATTACTAAAGATAGCAATGTAGGTGTCCCTGCATACTTTTCCTCAGCAAACTCAAGTGCAGCTTCACTTTCTTCATGTGACAAGGTCCCGACTGGCAATCGTTGATCCAATAGGCTAGCCAAAAAATGAGCAGATGTGAGTGCCATGTTGTAACGTTTACGGAATTCTCATTTGCTTTTGTCATTCAAGATTTTAATCAATTTTTTTTCTAGATCCTTCCATATGACAACTGCATCCGATATAGTGCAGCTATTTTTCTGCATACTGTCCAGAGCAACAGCAATGGGTTTTAATATATTCAGCAGGTCTTCTGCATTCCTTTTAATTCCTAAATTAAGAACCTTGTTTCTAATGTCCATATCTACAACGTCTTTATGTTCTTCACATATTTTCATCAGCACTGGCCAGTTCTTTATATGTAGCTTTCTAAGCAATCTGCGAGGGTGTTCCAACGTACATCTTGTGGCATCACCAGCCCAGGTCCCTTGCCTTCAGCAGCCAAGTATGCTCTAGGCAAATGGTGGTTACAACAAAATTTGGTATTTCTAAATCTTTTGCAAGCAAATTCAAAATATGTGCTGAGCACCCATACGTTAAGACATCAGCTTCATCATTCTTTTCCAATTAATAATAATAATAATAATAATAATAAAAGAAATTTACCACGATAAGTGGTCGGCTGCGGAAGGGCTGTCAGCCGCTAACACCGCACCGTGGAAAAGTAGGACGGTGATTAAGAAAACTGCTAATACGGTCTCTTAAGGAAAGGGGACAGGTCTTCCAACAACAATTCGTTACGAAAAACACTTAAAGAACTAGCACAGACTGTTTTAGAACGTAGGGCATTCCAAACGGATACTACGCGAACTGCAAAAAAATTTTTTCTGCAGTCGAGACGAGAGCCCTGAACAGCAAGCTTCCAAGGATGACCTCTGGTGATATGAGTTCGTTGCGCAAGATCGAAGAAAGGTAGATCAATAGAAATTAAGTTATGTAAAATTTTAAACGTTAAAATAAGATCGAAGCGCAATCTACGAAGTTCCAGAAGCTCAAGACCCGATCGAGAAAGACGTTCAATGTGATCTACATCGCGAAGACCGGGCAGCCTTTTCGTAAATTTTCTTTGAACTGATTCAATTAAATCGATGTCCTTAGCAAGATAAGGGGACCAAACAGGAGTTGCGTACTCAAGCAAAGGGCGCACAAACACTCGAAAAGCCCAAATTTTCGTGGTTGCATTACCGGACGTGAAACATCTGTTCACTATAGCCAGACGACGGAAAGCCGAGGCACAGACCCTACGACAGTGAAGAGAGGGTTTCAGGTCTCGAGAAAACCAAATACCGAGGTCTCTAATTTCATCTACAGGTGGAAGATACTCACTAGCCAGCAAGTACTGATAATCTGGTTTGTAAGGACCAATGTGGAGGAACTGGCACTTATTTGATGAAAGTGGCATTTGCCACATACGAGACCATTCAAAAACCCGATCCACCTCCTCAGTCAGGACCAGTTGAGGACCAGTGACGGAATTTTCGGTGCCAACTTTAATGTCGTCAGCAAATTTTACACCGTATGGAGAAGTGGATGACAAAGTTAGGTCGTTTAAGTAGATCAAGAACAGAAGCGGGCCCAAAACAGACCCCTGGGGAACCCCACTAGGTACACTGGCTTGGGTGGAAAGTGTATGGTCGACCAAAACCTGTTGAGAACGATTTTTGAGAAAGGACGAGAGCCAAGTTAGGAGGGAACCACTGATACCACATCCACTTAATTTTGATAGAAGTTTGCGGTGCACAACCGACTCAAAAGCTTTTTTAAAGTCAAAGTAAATAACGTCTGATGGGGCACCAGCATCCATGGCACCAGTCCAACGGTCGAGTACAAGGAGTAGTTGATGAGTAGCTGACCTTCCTGGAAGAAAACCATACTGGTCTGGTCCAATAATGGAGGATTTATTTAGATAAAGTGGGAGTTTATCCCTAATCACAGCCTCCATGACTTTACAAGCCACACAGGTAAGGGCTATAGGGCGATAATTGTTTGGGTCAGATGGGGATCCTTTCTTGAAAACAGGGACAACAATTGCCTTACTCCAGGTTGATGGGATTTCCCCCTGTTCGAAAGATAAGGTAAAAAGTTTAGAAAGGGGATAACAAATCTCGTTGGATACTTTTTTAAATAAGTATGCGGAGAACCCGTCAGGACCACACGATGTACTTGGTTTAAGACTGGTCAAACAGGCAAGCACTTTGGTCCGGTCGAATGACACATTGCAACACTCCCCAAACCCAAAATTATGGTTTTGGGGAGCTGGAACACTTTGGTTTCCGTCATCCACAATGGTATTTAAAGCAAAAATGTTGCATAAAGCCTCAGCTTTCTGGTAGTTTTCGGTTAAGAAGCGACCATCAATCACAAAAGGAGGTAAGGAGCGTGAAGATTTAGTTTTCTGACGGTATAATTTAAAAAGTGAAGCGGCGTTTCCGCTCCGAATGACCTGAACCTCCTTTCTGTTGTGCCAAGCCTCAACTGAGCTTGAGTAGGTTTTTCTTGAGATGTTATATGCCAGAAGAGACGATTCGTTGGGGGCAGATTTGTATTTCCTCCATAGTTTAAGTTTACGATGCTTAATTTTTGCTAAGAACGATGGGAGGTGGTGAGCAATCGCAGGAACGAGTGGATTTGATGGTACGCGACAGTAATCAATGATGCTCAACAGGTTGCCAGAAAAGCAATTCCACGCACTTTGGATGTTTGTGATATTATCAAAAACTAGGGCATCCCAATTAAGCTCACCAAGGCAAGCCTTAAGCTTGCAGAAGTCAATCTTTCCCCCGGTGAAAACTGGTTTTCGACTAGTAAATGGGGATCTACCACAATTAGACACATTTAATTTGAAAGAAAGCACCCCATGATCACTACTACCGAAGTGAGGACCCACCTGCAAATCAAAAAGTAACCGGTCATCTTCGGTGAAAATAAGGTCCAGAATGTTTGAACCTCTAGTAGGTTCGACTACTCGCTGTTCAAGACCAAGTGGCAGTATCCTCTCAAGAAAAAGCCGGTGATGAGGATCACTGGCAGACAAGCGCTGCCAGTCAACAGTAGAAAGGTTAAAGTCGCCCAAAATTACGTTTGTAAGCCCTACGTTCAAAGAGCCAGTAATAAAATTGCAAATGTTAGTCACCGCTTCGTCAGACCTACTATCAGGCATATAACAGAGGGTGAAGGAAATATTAAAATGTGGTAAAACGAGCACCAACCCCTCAACAGATAGCGACACTTCAGTTACCACGGCTGCTAAATCCGCACGGTGTAGAATCAAAAGCCCACCGCCGCGGATCCCACGATCGCGTCTGATGACTGCATACATATTTTGGTCAGCCACCATTTCATTCGTAAAATCGTGGTGTAACCACGATTCCACAACAAAAATCAAATCAAAGCACTCATTTGCAACCAATTCATTCCTCATCATTGTCATGTTGGAAGCATTGTCGCTTACAAAGCTACGCACTTTGCATTTAAATTGCATTTCTGTCTTCTTAATAGTTGGCAGTGTAATATCCGTAAGGTATTCTCCTGCATGAGAGTTCCCCGAAGTATCAATGGTTTCAGTCAAGTAAACGTCGCCAGATTGAGTTGTTACACATGCACAAACAATAGGTTCGTTATGAACATTTGACCACCCATCGATGCACATAGACAGAATTTGATTTTCAAGAATGCTAGAACAATTATCAATTTCTTCCTGGTAAACTGCTTCAAGAAGGGGTCCAGCAATGTCCTTTCGTGTCGGAGGAATGTAACCTGGACGAAGCACGTTGTATGCTTTAATCACTTCTGGATTATCTATGGCTCGGAAAGGTGTATTTGTTGCATAAATACCGCGGGCTATTTGTTTGTCTATTACAGTTTTTTCTTGCTTAGATGTTTTGATCACAAATGAGTCCATTGGCTTAGTTTTTTTAAGTAGTTTACGAGAGGAGGAATTGGGTGAGCCATCAGTCGTCTGCCTCTTAGGGATGTATGATGTGCCTTCAGAAAGTTGTACCCGAGATGTGGAGGGCTGGGATTGGGTTACAGGGCCAACTACTGCATTGGAACTTTCTAATTCTAAGGAGGCATCTCCAGAAACATCTTCAGTTTCATCTTCATTAGATGCTGAAAAACACTTTTCTTTATGGGCTTTGAGCTAGCAACAAGCCCTTGCAATGTTTTTCCACAAGCTTTACATTTGGCTTTAACTCTGACTCCTTTGTCAGTTGTGGTCTTTTCCTCTTCAAAATATGCCCAAATGTGGTCTTTTTGACGTCCTGTCATTGATATCTTCAGAATCCAATATAGTTTTACTTTCCTTTCCTACTCTTTGATATGAACTACAGCTTAACTTTTACACCCAGTCAGTAGTTCACACCAGGTCAGCTCAGCAGCCAGCTCCTGAATGAGCCACTACTGTTAGGCGGTTCCCCACTGCAGCAAGGCAAGTCAAGACTTGAGAATTCCCCATTCCCAAGGAACTTCACTCTACCTGGCTGATGCAATGAGTTTTAATCTTATTGGACAGACATGAGCAGGGATAGGGAAGGGATGACAAACAAATTGTATACATTACGAACTGATTATTAAAACACAGCATTTAAAAATGTTGATGCAATTATAAAAATGATTTAAATCAAAGATTTTTTTTACATGATTTAAATCGTGATTTAAATCAATGATTTAAATCACTTTGATTTAAATCAACCAACCCTGGCTCAGGGCCTTCTCATTATGGCAATACGACAATGATGCCACCTTTGCCCCATTACATTCAGACCTCTTCCCTCTCTCGTCACTTCCAACCTTTGACATTCTCTGCTCCTCTTGCCGAAAGAAAGCAAAGGGATACCATTTTGGCCTCCGAAACCCCTCTTCACTTTAGTGACTACTCTAGTTGCACCAGCACAAGTTAATATATATAAAAAATATATAAAAAAAAATCTTTTTCTCGTAAAGAACCCTCTCTTCATCCGAATTTAATTCTTACTCTTTTTAAAACCGGCCCCTCAGGCGACCCCTCCCCCTCAATCCGAGGAAATCCTTTTGCTTGAATTCCGCTGGCCGACCCGCATGAAACCTCATATTTGAAATTTCAAATTAATCACATAAATACAAAAAAACTTTTTCGTTCTGCATATCACTAACTATCTACTAACTTCAGAACAATCTCACCTTTTCAAATCTCCGCTGCTCCCAGCACCCTCTCCGTCAAACTCATTTTGATCCTTACTCACACCCCCCCCCCTCCAAGAAGATTGCCATCGCAAAAATCCCGTCATCAAACCTCAAGTTCAAGCCAAGTCAAAGCCACTACATGAAGATAATGTAAAAAAAAAAAAAGGAAAATGGGTGTATCTTCCATTCTATCATTATCAATCTCACCCTCTACAGCATTCTCATACCTGTAATCCTCAGCGGCAAAACAGGAATTCTCCCGGGAGGGTTACAGCAGCCTCAGAACCCCAGGGACTCAGTCAAAAGGTGCCCGCCACCATATTCGACGTGGTCGGCTTGTCAATGTAAAAATTGACACGTACTGCACTTTTCCAGCACAAACAAAGAATATTTTGTCGGCCCCCAGCCAGGCCCGCTAAAAATGGTTTCCTTTGCTGAAAAAAGTGCATTACCTTAGGCCCACCCTGCCTCCCCTCTCGAGTGACCTTTTGACAATTGAGAGACAACGAGATGACGAGCTTTCCGAGCCCGTATCCTTTATAGGGAGGGCCGCGCATACGTGGTAGGGATTCTGAGGCGGCTATTCGAGTCTCAAGCAGCAAGCAGCATCGTTGAGACAACAATGCAAAAATTGACAGGTAATGCACTTTTTTTCAGCAAAAGAAACCATTTTTAGCCGGCCTGACTGGGGGCTGGCAAAATGTTCTTTTTGTTCTTTATACCTAGTAATTCTTTTAGATTGTAAAGTGTAGGAATAGTTCTTCTTATCTGATTCACTAGGTTATTTATATGTAATGCGAATTTTCAATTTTTGTCTAATTCAAGACCAAGGTATCTTGCATTTGATACTTTCTTAACTGGTTGGCAGTGACATTTCTTTTCTTAATTACAATAATGATTATATGTTGTTATTTCACAACGAACAGGTTGCATGTGTGATGTAGTTATTGGTAGGAAGCAAGTTTTGTCTTTATTTAGAATAAGGTCATTGTCCTGAAGATGTACACGTAGTTTGTTATAGTAATTTTGAAGAATTTTTATCATATATTTGCAATCATTGTGTATTGATACAGGGTGTTTAAAAAAAACGCTACACGTCGATATCGAATTTTTTTAAGTCCAACAACCATTCCCCGTCGCTATAACCCTTATCCATGACTTCAGTAAGGAAATCATGAAAGTTATTCCCGACCTCGGGAAAGAAGGCTTTTATTTGCTTTTCAAATAAGAACGCAAAAGGTAACAAAAGCATGTGACAACCCTGGT
>JAHWFP010191938.1:21547-42411 GCA_023313725.1 Lithobius niger | reverse complement strand
TATTATGGCTTATATTTCAGTATTGCTGGAATAGTAACCCATAACACATCATATCCGCTGGATTTTTTACAATTCATCTTAATAATAATGCAGAGAACATCATATGATGTTGCTTCCAAGACTCCCATTGATTTTTTTCCGGTACAGATGTCATTCTTAGCTTTTATCTTCATTTTAATGTTCATACGTTTATTTTTATTGATCCTATTCCTTAAGTTAGGTACTTGTGTTTCGAAATGAGTCGAGAAATTTTCACAGGTATTCTTCATGTTGTCTTTAAAATTTAATTTTATATGCTCGTCAATGTCAGCTTTGTTTGTATTTTTCCCTGTTAGTGAGTTTATTTTCTTCCAAATTTTTTTGCTATCTTTTTCGTATATTTTGAAGAATTTACTATAGTATACCTGTTTACATTCAAAGATTTTATTTTTAACGTCACGTTTAGCATCGTTATAAAGCTTTATTTGTTCTGGTGATAACGTACTTCTTTTCGTGATGCAATTCCATAATTTATTTTTTTGGTTAATAATATTTAACAGTTCCTCATTCAACCATTCATTTCTCAACTCATTTTTTTTTGTGTCCTTACACTTTTTCCTGGGTACAGTGTTTTTAGCATAGATACTACCTACTGTTTCTTCGATTTTTGTATTTACTTTATTTGGATCACTGTATTGCTTCAAATAAGCCCAGTTTACGTTTTTAAGTTGTTTATTAATATTAGTGTTTAGAAGTATGTATTCAAGGTCATTTACTGCTGTATTTTTCACTGCTTTAAGTTTATTTTTATTTTTGCTCCACGTGTCTATTGCTATATAATAGTGATCAGCTGGTTTAATTGTGATAACGGATGCTTTACAATCAATATTGTTTAATTTCGTGAAAATGAGGTCAATGCATGATTTTGTAATTTTATTTTGTCTTACGTCTTCTCTTGTGGCAGGATTAATTTGCTGGCTATAACCATAGTATGCAATTAAGTTTTCGAATTTATCAATGTCTTTTTTTCGCAGACATTTTGTGTCTCAGTGTGTTAAAATTTGAGTCTCCCAGGAAAATTATGTTTATATCTTTCAAATAAATTGGCTTTTTCATTTAGAATTTTTTTAAGTTCGTTTAGAAAAATATGATGACTTGAGGAGGGTTTTCTGTACAAGGCTATGATGTTAAATTTAATAATAATAAAATAATTTAATAATAAAATAATAATAATAATAATAATTTTATTGCATGAGACCAGTTCGAAGTTCATGTAGAACTTGTAAGAGCAGCAATAAACAAAACATGAAAAAATAAATAAAATAAATATGGTATATACAATAAATTAATTAATTACAGTATTACATAATATAGTTAAGTTCTTAAATTCCTTTTTACTTTTTTTGTTGTTGTTCATTGTTCAATCTTTTAAATTATTACATTTAATCATTAAGTAAACAAGTCCTGTGTCAAACGGTTAAATATCGACAGTAGTAACTTTTATTTCTTAATCCATCTTGTTTATCCATCTTGGTATCTCGTATTGTCTTGTATTTGTCCTCAATCTTTGCTGTTTTTTAACATTTTTAACAATCTTTTATGTTTATTCTCAAAATAATTCCTTGTTATTATTATTTGGTCTCTTAGCTTGAGCACTGACAGAATTTCTTGATTTTTGTAAATTTCCTTGTTTTAATAAGTTTATTTCCAAACAAAACTTTTACTATTTTATTTTGTAAATTTTGAAGTCTTTGAATTATATAATCTGAAGCTAAACCATTAATTTCAATGCCGTATCATAACTGACTTTCAATCCAAGCATTGTACGCAATTTGTTTATTCTTAGTATTTAAAACTTTTCTTACTTGATAGATTTTCGAAAGTAAGTATCTCAATTTGTTCATTAACATTTTTATGTTTTTTAAAATTCCAGTGTGAGTCTAGAATTAAACCCAGATATTTTGTTTGATTTTTGTTTTCTATGTTACATGTTCTAGTACAGTTAGAATTTTTTGCATTGTCTATCATTAGGTTACACTTTTCTCCATGTATAATTACTTTAGATTCCTCTTTTATCTTCATTTTTGGAACAGTGATACCCATGTAAAGTGTTTTTTCTTTATTAATATACATCTCATTTTCAATACGCCAGCAATTTAATAAATCAAAGTCTTTTTGTAAATCTTTTATCATGTCATTTTTGGAATAGTTAATTGAAATGAGAATCATGTCATCAGCAAAAAGATATAAGTAAGTTCTATCTACACCCATACTTATATCGTTTGTAAAAAATAGAAAAAGCAATGGTCCCAATAAAGAGCCTTATGGAATACCAAATTCGATTTCTGAACTATTGCTGTACTCATTTTCGATTTTCACAAGTGCTTTTCTATTTGTTAAATAACTATTAATTATGTTATAAATTTTTCCTCTCATCCCTAATTTCTGACATTTCTTTAATAAGATTTGCTTATCAAATGAATCGAATGCCTTTTGTAAATCAATAAAAATAGCGCCGATATATTTTCCCTCATTTAATGCCATAGGCTGGCTGTCAGTGATCTCTCCTAAGGTCCTTGCCAGACCTGTTGCAATTGCGAAAAATTAGTATTATTATTATTATAGTTATTAATTCGTTAATTTGTATTAAGAGATTTATTGTTCATTTTTTCTCTGTGTATCCATACTGTACGTCTTTCAGTAACTTAAATGTCGTAAGAAAGGATTTCATTTTATTTGCAAAGAATTTTTCAATAATTTTATTTATTACAGATAAGATTGCAATAGGCCTATAATTATTTACATCTGTCTTCAATCCTTTTTTATACAAAGATCTTAAAATTTGTGTTTTTCAGGTGATTTTTCTTCTTCTATCATTTTATTTATTAATAAACAAATTGCTTTTGAAGTATTTTCTTTACTTGCTTTAATGTGTCTTGTTATTATGCCGTCAATACCAGTTGAATTTGTATTTTTTATTTCCATTATAATTATTTCTATTTCTTTTTTTCCGTTGACTCTGTAATATACATTGTATTCTTCACCATACCGTTGTTTCTAATTTTACTATAAACTTTATTAAAAATTTAATTTTTTTTTTTGTTTTTCCATCATATTTTTTTTAAGGTCTGGCACTTGTTTACGAAAGTGTTGTCTCTAAATAAGTTACCAATTTCTTTTACTGTAATATCTGAAAATGCATTTTTTATAGTTTGATCAATACTTTCCTTATTTATTTTTTTTCTGTTAATTCATTTACGACTTCCTACATTGTTTTGTTATCTTTCTCACCTTCTACAATTTTGTTTTTATAAAATTCTTGTTTATCATGTTCAATCTGTTTAGGTAAGAATTTTTTAACTAATTATATAGTGCTAGCAATTCCTCATTTATTTTCTTTAGATTTTTTATCTTTTTTCCACATTTGTTTTCTTATTGGCTAGTTCTATTGTTTCTTTTTTAACCCAAATGTACCTTCCTTTATTTGCACCCTTTTAATGGTATCATTTTTTATGCGTTTTTTCTCATAAATAGTCTGTATTGTAAGTTTCTCTTTATATTTAGTTTTATTAGAATTTTCACTTTGCATCGGTTTACATTTTCTTTTTAAATTGAGACTGGTTTTTTTCCCACAACCAACATGCCGTGAAATAGTGGTCATAAATCTTCTCTTTAATTGTTACTCCCTTTGCCATCCATTTATTTGCTTTTACATATATATGGTCTAAACATGATTTCTGCAATGTGTACTCATTACCATTTTTTTTTTACAGTTTCCACCCTAGTGGGAGAGTCTATTAATTGTTCAAAACCGTTTTTGCTAACATGTTTTCATATTTATCGACTATATTTTGTTCAAATTTATCAATTTCCAAATCGTCATTTTCTAACACGTCAATGTTTATATCTCCTAAGTAAATTTTTGTGTTAATTTCTTTATCATGATTGACAAATTTTTTTTTAATTCTCTAATATATTTTAATTTATTTGTATCCGTTTTTCTGTAAACTGTTAAAATTTTAAAAGTTTGATTTAAAAATTCAAAATTGATTCTTATACTGTTGTTCCCTTCTAAATTTTACTTTTGTACTTCTATATTTAAAAAATGTTGATGTTTGCTTAGCAATACCAAAAATTCCACCACCTCTTTTTGTTTCTTCCATGGTTAATGCATGATTCGTGTAACCTTCTATTTTATAATTTTCAAGTTTTATGTTTATTTCTGTTAAACCAATAAAGTCCCATTTAATTTTACTTCTGTGTATTACCACTTGGAGTCTTTCCCAGTTTTTTCTTAAACTTCTAATATTTAAGCTTAAGACTGTTATTCCCAAGTCATATTCATGTCATTCGTAACACATTCTTTAAGTTGCTCAAAGTTTTCTACAATTTGGTTTGTGAAGATGCGTAATAATTTACGTCAAGTCTAACTCAGAACGAACTGTTATTACTTTTTGTTCAGTTTCATTTGCCCTCATATGTACTTTTCCGTTGCTGAACCACACATATTTGATGTTGTTATTTTTTGCATACATCTTTGTTTTCCAAAAGAGTCCTTTATAGTACGGACTCATGTTCTCATTAACATAAATCCTATTCATGTTACCATTTTTACACACATCATCATTTGACACATTTTTTTCCTCTCATGCAACCATTCTGTTCTGTATTCCCTATGTTCAAATAATAATAATAATTATTATTCAGTACGGATGTACAATATTTGGTACGTACGACCAGGCACGCAGCAATACTGCTTGTGTGTGCACTGATGTTACACAGTAATAATTCAATTTTCACAGTTTTTTTTATAGTAGGTCTATATAATGTTAATACAGAACAGTTTTTGGGCATGCCTTAATTATCATGGGTCTATTTTCTTGCTGCATATTTTTTTTTGGGGGGGTGGAGGGGGGTTTAGGCTGACCGCAATAACCAAGTCCTAACGGTTTTTTAATGTTCTTGCCCTTAATTTTGTCTCTGGTGCTTGCTGGTATTTCGTTTAGGGTTGCCGGAATAATGTAAAAAAGATTTCTTTTCCCGTATGAATTTCTCCATGACAGGGTTTTTAGCCAGACAGTTTTGTTTCGAGAGGGTCTGTCGATTTTAATTTGGTAGGTTTGGTCAAAAAAGAAATTTAAAGCAATTGTTAATTAAAAAAGGTTTCTGAAGGTAAGTAGTTTATTTTGGCAGAAAATTTCTTTAGTGGTTTTGTTATTATTTGCACCAAAAAGTGTTTTTACAGCTTTATTTAGGAATCTTTGTAGTCGGTCAATGTGCCAGTCTAAGGTTGTGCCGAAAATAGTACCCGCATATCTGACTATTGAAAGGACCCACGCCTTAAAGAGGATAAATTTGCTGTTTTTGTCAAGAGTTTCACGTGCAGCATACAAACTAGGAATAATTCCTCTTAATTTACGAACAAGATTATCAATGTGTATGTGGAATTTCCAATTTTTGTCAATAATGACTCTTAGATATTTTAGTTCTGTGACCTGTTTAAGTGTGGGCAGTTACATGGTGCTTTTTGGTCACAGTCCTCCATATGGAGGATGATCGAGCAATTATACTTTACCATATGAGACGTTGTAATATGAATGACGGTAGTTTTTTCAGCGCTAATGTGTAGTTCATATTGTTCAATAGGTAACTATTTATTTTGTCAAAGACCTTTTGAAGTTTGTTTAGCATTACATCTTGTTTAGAGTGAATGGACATGAGGAAGATGTCGTCAGCATAAAGCGTCAAAAAGATATTTTGGTTAATTGTTGTAATATATGTAGATATATATGTAGATAAAAAATAAGATTGGTCCCAGAATTAAACCTTGTGGAACCCCGAAAACTATTGGTTGCCAATCACTAAGGCCATCACATATTTTAACACTACTATTCTGTTCAGACAGATAATTTTGCAAAATTCCCAAAAACTTACTCCTGATGCCAGCATCAAATATTTTTTTTAGTAGGATATCTTTATTGAGCGTATCGAAAGCTTTTCGGAAAATGCCTGGTAATATTTTTGTTTAGTTTCTTTAATTTCCTTACTGACTGTCCCTTTCAGGTTTTTGTATTGTTCAATGAGGGCAAGAGTAGGATGAGAGGTTTTCGAAATGTTTGCCCAGAGTTTATTTATTTTTTTAACTTTTTTCAGAAATTCATTATTCATCCATTCAGTTTTGAAATTATGTTTGGTGGAAGTGGTTAGGGCTTTAGGGTTAGCTTTGTTCTCTGTGGGCGGTGACTTCTTGTTTTTGTTATAGATGTTGGTGATTGTATTTTCATTTGATTCGTAGATATCGTTTGAGTCTGAAAATTTGTTTAGAAAATCCTAGCTTTGGTTTTTAAGGTGTCTTACAATTCCTTTATGGAAGTACCTTTCTTCATTACGGTATGCTGGTACGCCTTGGTTTTTGTCCTCAATTTCAGAACCATACTCAGGCATAAAGTTGTGAAGTAATAGTCAGCAAGTTTGATTTTAACCACTGAGGAGCAGCTATCCCAGTAATTTGCTTTACTATAAATTAGATCAATACAGGATTTAACAATCTTATTATTCCTTAGTTCTTCCCTGGTAGGCGAGTTAATATGTTGAGTGAACCCAAGCGGGGCCACACAGTTTTCGAACCTTTCAATGTCGTACTTTTCGGAAGGGTCTTGTGTCCCGTCCAATACATTTAGGTTAAAGTCCCCTAACAGGATCAATTTAGTGTTTTTATCTTCAGTTAAAAGTAATAGTTTAAGGTTTTTGATAAACTTCCCTTGCTAGCCGCTGGTTTTTTATATAGTGCAATAAGCTCGAAATTATGCCTACCAATTGTAAAACGACAGTCAATAGCATCGTTATCGTCAATTTTGATATTTACGTAGGTAATATTTTTTTACTTTTAGGTCTCTATTGAACATAAGAATGCCTCCCCCTTTTTTGTTTTTCCTGCAATTATAAAATCTAGTATAGCTGGTTAAGGAATAATTATGCACTTCGCACTCTCTGATATTAATTTCTATAAATACAACGAAATCCCACGCAATTTCAGCCGTTTCTAACTCTGCTAACCAGGAATCCCAGTTTAGCTTGCAACTCCTAATGTTAGTATGTAAGCATTTTAAATTTGTAGCATTATTGTACACGAATTATCTTTTGACTTCTTCGAAATTGTCATACACATCATTGATGTATTGCACGTCCTTATCCATTTGTGTTTGTTGCAGTTGGCACATTTATTTGATTTGCTGTTGAGTTTGTCTCATTCACTTGACTAGGTGTTGAGTTTGTCTCATTCACTTGATTTGTTGTTGGAGTGGGTGGTGGCTGTAGGGTTTGTATTTTTTGTCGGTATTTGTCGCATGAATTTTCCAGATCGCCTTCACTTTTGATGACAAACAATTGTCTATTTTTTTCATCCTCTTTTACATTGATTTTGCCGTCTTTAAACCAACTGAATTTGTGGGAGGATTGTAGCTCTTGTTTGGTTTTCCATAAAAGTGTTTTATACAAAGGATTAAGGTGTTCATTGACAAAGATTTTGCTCATGTTCCCGTTTGCAAACAGATCATCGAGCCAACAATCTCTGTTCACTCTATTCCTAAATTGGATGAGAATCGATTTTTATTTCTATGTGGCAAACTATGGGCCTTGTCAACCCAAGTATCGCTGAATTCGGTAATGTCAAGCACATCTGCAATTCGGTAAATCGTGTTGCGAAGGTCTTCATTTTGCTCAGTTTCAACCCCTAAAAATTTCTACGTTTCTGTTCCTACTGTATTGTTCGCTTTCTTCTTGATTTTTTTGATATCATTCACAGTTAATTTTAGGGTTGCTCTAATTCATGTTGGCTTGGCGTTGTGTTTGTATTGACATCTTTAGTTCCAAATTTTCTCTTCTAATTGCTCAATTCTTCTTTTAATTGTTTATTTCGGTTTTGATGTCACCCATACTATTTGAATTTGGTCGTATTTTTTGTTAACAAGCTCAATACTTTTGCGGATCTGATCATTCGTTTTGGCGCCTTCTTTTAAATTCTCTGCAAGTTTTTTTTATGCTTATGTTTAGATTGTCATTGGTTTTTTGAAGTTCTCCATAGGCTTTTTTTCATTTTATCATTGTTCCTTGCTTGCACTTCAAGTTGGTGAAAAATTTTTTCGTTTGCTTCTAGGATGTCATTTAGTTTTTTTTCCAGCACGAGGGGTGCCACTTGTGATTCTGTCGTTATAGTGTCTTCGTCTTCATCTTCTTCCATGTCAGTGTTGGAATTTTTCTTGTTGTAGGCGTTTCGTTGAGCTCTACATTTTTTTACAAACCCATTCGTTTTTTTTTTTTCACTCATACACGTAATTGTGGAAGCTGCCAGTCTGGAGCATTTTTTTTCATATTGTATTTTGCTGTTACACAACGCGCAGGTAAAGAGATCATCTTCTTTTACATTTAGTTTGTTTTCACACTTGCCACAGCGTGCCATTTTGAGGATGTCACACTGTAGCTTCTGTAGATCAGTATCGATTGCTCGCGAGCTGATCAAACTCCCGGTGGAAATCGATCGTAACGGCGCGAAAAATGCATGCAAAAACTTACAGATGGTCTCTAGTTGTTCTGTGGGTCTTCTTGAATCATGTGGTTGTCCTAAATCCGTCGGATGGGTCCAGAAACTCTACAGAAGTTCAAAAATGTTGGCGGAACAGTGCACAGGCGCAACCGCCCGGCACTATTATTATTAATAATAATGTTCTTTATTGTTCTGCATTACAGTTACAGTTCGCATTGTACGAAATTCTAAATGAATTTGTGTATGCATGGTTAATAAGTATTCAAATAATTAAATATATATATATTTAAATTAAATTATAATTTAAATTAAATTATAATTTAAATTAAATTATATATATATATATATAAACAATAAAACAGAATAATATTATATACAATTAATGTCATTTTATGTACTAGATGTAGTAGATAGTAAAATATGTTATCAATATTTTGATACTTTTTTAGTTCATTAAGAGCCAATTATTTATATCTTTTTTCACCTTGTATGTGTTTTTAATTTTTCTCAGTTCTTCTGGTAGCGTGTTAAATATGTTTGGAATTAAAAATGCCAAATTCCTCTTTCCATAGGAGTTTTGCCATGCTGGTTCAATTAACCACTTGTTGTTATTTCGAACTGGTCTGGCAATAGGATATTTAAAATCATCATTAAAGTAATTTTGCGTTGAAATATTAAAAACAACATTTGTTTAAAAGTAAAGACTTTTTGCTCCTTCTGTAGTGTTTTAGCATTTTTGTTTTGGTTTCCATCGTTGAATAACACTTTAATTGATTTGTTTAGAATAGTCTGTAAGCAATTAATTAAGCCTGGAAAGGTAGATTAGATGTTACAAGCATAACGGCAGATAGAGATTGTTAGAGATTCCAACAGTTGTTTTTTTTAGTTTTATTATTGAACATATAACATCTTTGATAATAAATTGGTAGAACCTTCCTAAGTCTGATAATGAGGTTATCAATATGCGAATAAAATTTCCAATTACTGTCAATCTCAAGACTTAGATATCTTGCTTTTGCCACTTTATCCAGACTTTTACAGTCACACCCCACATGGTCTAAGCAATTTATGTCATGTGCAATAATTTTTAATTCTGTATCTGGGCTACATAGTAAATGTGATGTTTTTATGTGCATAAAACAGGTCTTTTGTACACTAATGTAAAGGTCATTATTGCTTAAAATCAAATTTGTTCAAAATCAAATTGAAGATTTTTAACATTTATGTACTATCACTATGGATTGACAACATAAAAATATCATCAGCATACACAGTTAAGTAAGTTTTCTATGGTTCTTCTTGAACATCATTAATGTAAATTAGGAAAATTAATGGGCCCAAAACAGAGCCCTGTGGGATGCCGTATTTCACTTCTTTCCATTCACTAAGGTCATTTTCAATTTTCACACAGCATTGACGATTTGTTAAGTAACTAGTAAGAAGTACCGTTGCTTTCTCAAACAGTGGGTTTTGTTTCCCATTTGCAACAGACTTTTTCGTAACAGTGAGTGTTTAAAAGACATTTTTCCATTCAAACACCCTTTAAGGATGCCACGGTATGCGAATCTCTCCACAAGTGTAAGGTCTGTTTTCTAACGTATCGAGGGAAACGAAATACGGCCCATCACTGCGGAAAAAGGCGGTGTAAGATTTGTAAACAGTGGGTAGAACTCGACGATCACTGTTTTATTCAGCCACTACCAATGCCTAAGAAGCGAAAGAAACCAGCACGGTTTGTCGTTTATGACTTTGAAACGACGCTAACAAGCAAGTGTTCGAGTTGAATGCGAAGGAATTTTTTTCTACACGAGGTAAATCTTGCAGTTGCTAATGTAGCGTGTGAAGAATGCTTTAGTTCCAGTAGCTGTAATTTATGTGGTGATAAGGTTGTTGTTTTAGACAGCGGTCAGTTACTGCGGATGATTTCTGCAAGTGGTTATTTACCACGCACGGTAGCAATGGCGACACGTGTGCCATTGCTCACGCGGTTTCGGGTTTTGACTTAATCATAATCGTACGATGGGCTCTAGATCATGGTGTTAAACCGACCTCGATCATTCATACTGGAAATAAGATCCTCACAGACACGATAGAAGGGCTTCTTTTGTCAACTCTTATAAATTTATGCCACTAAGCCTCGCTAAGCTTCCTGCCAGCTTGGGCCTGGATGCGTCAGTAAGAAAAGGTACATTTCCTCATCATTTCAACACTGCTGATAATTATCATTACGTAGGACCCCTCCCCGACTTGAGTTTCTACGATCCAGATGGCCTAACTCCTACTGCTAGAGAAGAACTAATACAGTGGCATACTCAACAGTGAGGTAACGGTGTCGTTTTCAATTTCAAGAACGAGTTGATCGCCTATTGCAGTAACGATGTTACCGTTTTGATGGCCTGCTGTATCAAATTCACGGAGTTGATTCAAGAAATTTTTCTATTTCTAGAGCCGTTTCATGCTTGTATTAAGGAAAATTGTATATCACTTACTCAACTGGCCATAACCCTGTTCAGGACCCTACACCTTTGAAAGAATACCATTGTCTGCATCGGTTCTCGCGCCCAGCACCCTGACAGACAGTATTCGAGAGAAGGCATTATGTGGATAACGTGGGAAGCTACCCAGCGCAACATTTTCATTCAACATGCCAAGAATGGAGGCGAGGTGAAACTCGGTGGCAAGTAGTCGGTGGACGGTTACAGCGCGGATATCAACACCGTATTCGAAATGCATGGCTGCTATACAGCTGGTTGCATAAAGTGTATACCTAACCGTTCTCAAATACTTCCGTTTAGTCAGCTGTCAGCTCAAGATGCGTACGAAAAGTGTATCATTCGTCGTAAACCTCTCGAGGAGATATTTCACATGAAATATGTTTGTAAATGGACGTGCGAGCTTTGTGAAGACATGAAAAAAACTCCCGAATTAACCGTTTTCGTGAAGGCTTTCCCCAAGAAGGCCCTAGTTCTACACCCCCGTGACGCTTACTGCGGCGGGCGGGTCAGTACTTTCAAATACTTACATTCCATTCAAGACAAAGACGAGCGGATTGTTGCACGGGACATTACGAGCCTTTACCCTGCCTGTATGCTTTTTGAAAAATTTCTACAGACCTGTATCAGATCATTACAGAGTTTGGAGGTAGTACCGATATAAGCAACTGGCCCCCCCCCCCCCCCCGTCGTCTTTTTATTCCATCTCTACCTCTCAAACACAATAAGAAACTTTTTTTTGCTTGTGCAGAAGCTGCCTGGACTCCCTCACCTCCCCCAGACTGTGTGTAAGCACAATGACGAGCGAGATCGTTCGAAGGCACCTTTGTCAGCCCCTAGCTGCAGCAGGCTGTGGAAAATGGCTACTGCATCCTACAACTGTTGTACGTGTACCACTTCCCAAACAGCGAGCAGTACGATTTTGAACATAATGCTGGCGGGCTATTTACAAACTACATCCAAACATTCTACGCGCAAAAGCTCGAATGTGAAGGATATCCTCAAGATTGCACCACCGAAGCTGAGATAAAAGCTTACGTAGAGCGAGTGTACCGAAATGAGAAGATTGTCTTGAGCCCTGAACATATTAGGGTTAATCCTGGCGGCAGGCTTATAGCTAAAGAGCTTCTTAACAGTTTCTCAGGCAAGGTAGCCCAGCGAGAAGACCAAATATCGACAAAATACTTCGAGGAACCGGATGATTTTTTTCAAATTTGTGCTGAATGCGGCAGAGTGTATTACAGATGAAGATTTCGAGGCGGATTAAGCGATGGTCCGATTCAGGCCGGACATGAATTTGAGCGAAGACAATCCGGCAGTTAGTGTCGTGATTTCTGCATTTATTGAGAGTCACAGGAGGCTGCGTTTACACAAGATTTTAAGACTATATGAGCCCGGGCGGTAGTTGTACTGTGACACAGATTCGATACTGACAGTGTGCCATGCAAGTGCCTTGCAATCACCTCAGAGCGACTTACGACTAGGTAGTTTAATTAACGATCTAGCATCATTCGGTCCCGAAGCCAATATTACAGATTTCTGCAGTAATGGTGCGAAAAATTACGGCTATTTCATTCATACCAAAGAAGGGAAAAAACAAGTTATTAAAATCAGATGTTTTACGCTCAGTTTCCGAAAGGGGCAGATACTAGATTTTAATCTACTATCTAAAATGGTCCGCAGTTTGAAGGAAGACCATACTATTGCCGTAACGGAACCTCATAAAATTGTACGAAAAACTAATCACATTCTTACTACGACTCAAATCAAATACTAAAAGGCTGTTGTTACGAAACGGTTCATAAATGGTCAACGTTACGTATCGTACCCTTGGGGGTACTAAAAAAAAGCCTTCCAACATTGACAAAACAGGTAAGCGAACACACAAGGTTTGTAGGTCATCAGCGCAGCCACACCCCTTCTCTCTCTCTCTCTCTCTCTCTCACGCTAGCTGTTAGTTCGTTTTTCTTTTCAAGTTCTTTTCAACCTTTTTCTTTCTTTTTTCTTTTCACTTCTTTCATTAGTTTAACATTTTATTCTTTTATTTCTTAAGATTTTCTTATTCCTTTATTTCTTCACCCTTCCCATTCACTCACGTCGTAAAAAGAGTTTTCTTCTAATTCTGGGGAAAAAAATAAGACTCGTTTTGATTTTTCTCCTACAATATTTCAACATTAAAGTAAAAGACACATTTCTGTTTCTTTTTACCTGTAGTTGAAGGAGGAAGCGGTAAAGTTGTTGACGTGATAGATGTAGGTGTAGATGGGGGGAGGGGGGAAGGGGAGTTGAGTTTGGCGCGTAGAGGTTGTAATAGTGATGGAAGTTGTTGTTGTTGTTGTTGTTGGGCGAGTTATTGGCGAGCAGTTGAAGTAGTAAAGGCTGGTCGGTCAGTAGTGTGGCGAGAGTAGAAGGGCGTTGTTGGCCGGGCTGTTGAGATAGTTGACTGTGTGCCGGCGGTCATTGTTGTTGCGGCTGATGTCGCTATTGTTGTTGTTGTTGGGCGATTTGTTGGGCGAGCAGTTGAAGTAGTAAAGGCTGGTCGGTCAGAAGTGTGGCGAGAGTAGAAGTTGCTGTTGTCCGAGCTGTTGAGATAGTTGGCTGTGTAGTAGTGGCGGCGGTTTGAGTGGTATCGGACGCTGACGTTGTTTCCATTGTGGGTGGGTAGGAGGGGGAGGCCGCCTCTTGAAAGGTTGTCATGTTCGTTGGCAGCCCTGATGAGAATTCTGTGGATGGAAGGTCCGTCCTTTCCACCCACAATGTCGAGTCGTTAGTTGGCAACATTGTTGGAAAAGACGATGGAGGGGGGGTGGTTGCTAGCCAAAAGATGAGCACTGCCAACCAAAGAGCCGTCCCCTAACAAACCAACAACAGCACAACGATCAACCGCCACGTTGGTGTCATGATTGAAAATTTTAAAGAAGACAGCTGAAGGAGGATTGCAGTTGAGTGTGGCTCAAGAGGCAGTATGAAGCTTCGCACTCTCTCGTTAGCTGCATACATTTTTGTTTAGATTAAGAGCAGTCGAATTTCAAATAGTAAGCCAATAGGCGAGCTAGCTTTATACGATACCTTGGGGAGTTGCATCGCTTCCCGTTTCAGAGGGAGTGGTCTTAAGAGCGAACTCAGGTTTTATTTTCTCCTTGTTTGTTTTAGAGGCGTTATAGTCCAGTCTTCCTAATGGTTTCCGAAGCCAAATGGTACGAAAGGGTGCGGGGAGATGGCACGCTCAAAGTATACAAACTGTTCAGAACTGAAGACGCGTGCCACTTCTACAATGTTATTGAAAGAAATATGAAATGGTGTGACGACATTCCTTTCCCTACTCCACTTGCAATGGCCAGCGCCTCCAAGCTTGTCACGATGATAGAGACAAGCCTTCGTGTATTAAGAAAATCTATAACGAGATAAAACATGTTTTCGAAGAAGATTTTCAGCTCTGCCATGTTACCAAGTATAGTGAACACTTGGACAAGTATGCCTACAGAACGAACATTTTTGCCGCTCTATCGTTAGGGAGAAAGCCACGAACTGCCGTGTATAAGAGAGTGGGAGAGATAGGATGGCATAAAGTGGAAATATTTCCAGGCGAAGTTTTTTCCTGCGAAGAATTTTTCGACTTTTCGCCCAACTTTGCGTACAGAACCGTCCCAGCAATTCACGTAGTGTTTAAATTAAAGCCCAATCCGGTTAAAAATTCCACCCCCTGTCCATGCATTCAGACTCTTAGTCGTAAAAGTCTCTAACGTTTTGTTTTTTTCTTAATCTATCGATAAGATTTTTTTTAAAAAAAACAATCCTTTAGTTTTTGTTTAATTTTTGGTCCCTTTTTTAACTTATACATTTTCCCTCTTAAAAGATGATGACTTCCAGTTCCGACATATTTAATAAGATGGCAGTAACGGTTGAATTCAAACACATTCGTTCATTGGAAGACGCCAATCTCGTTCTGGTGAAAAAAAGAAGTCAGCAAACAGCAGGTGTGTCTTTTCATCGGTCTATTGGACGACGAAACCGTCTTCACACGGGCTAATACAGTTGTCGTGGGCCCTCATCGCTACCCAATCCAGTATCTAGCTGCAGACTATGGGGATGGTGGAGTGTCAGGAGTGCTGCCCATGACACCTCTGTTACAAAATGTGAGAGACTACGTGGGCAAACTGACTTTGCACTATTTTAACCACGTGAAAGTGGAAAAATTTCTCACCGGTTTCGAATACAAGCCGTGGTTTAGTCTCAACTTTACTAAGGGTCTTGATCGTGACGCTCCGGTAGTCGTCTTGTGTTTGGGTCGTAGGACCATCGCCATGAAACACAACGGTACCGCTCCTACTAGACCATGTTTCACGGCCGCCATGGAACCAGGTTTATTAAACATACAACGTCGAACGACCAGCCATTACAAGTTCACTTTTCCTCGTAGACCGCTCTGCAAGGAGAAGTCTTACATCTAACACTTACCAAGAGAATAGTCCCCGACAAAGACGTGCGCTCGCCCCACTGATTTTTCTTCTTTTTTTTTTAGACTATAAAACGCGAGGTTTCCCGGCCGAAACGTCAGTCAGTCTCTCTTCCTCCCATCGACATGGCAAGCGTTAACGTAGACCATTTTAACCAACATCCCTACGTCAAGCTGGGTAAAAATTTTATTTTCGTCTTGTTCTTGATCTTGGATTTTTGTAGCCGCGCTGCTCAACAGACCCCTTCCTACTCCTCCTCCATCTTCTTCTTTCGATGCGAAGCACAACTGGGCCAAGATTTGTTTGGGTGCAGTGCCGGCCAATCGAACGGACGATGCTGTGGTAGCTTCTCTGAACAGACACGAGTTGTATCCTTTCCTCGAAAAGGCTAGTCTAAAGTCTACGCCTCACTTTATTACCGTATGCGACCCGTCGCATGATCACTGCCTGTCTTATTCGGCCAGGGAATGGTGTCTCGTGCTGTTGAAACTCGGCGATTACGAGATCTCTTCTTCCTCGTGATCCTCCATCCCAACTGCCTACCCATTGTAGAAGTCATTCTGGAATATTAGGGGTGGGTAGGTAGTTCATTCGTCCTCACGGTCTGTTTTCTCTCACTCACTCACTTACTTTTCCCAATGGCTAGCGTTATAGAAGGTTTTCGCCAGTTTAGAACACCGTTCAATGTTATCGTTTCAGGCCCTACCTCTTCGGGCAAGACGAGCTGGACTCTGAAACTGATAGACCAGTTGGACGAGATGATGGATACCAAAATCGAACAGATCCACTGGTGTTACAACAAGTACCAGTTGTGGATGGAAAAGTACAGGGACAAGATTCGATTTCATAAGGGCTACCCATGCCGCCCAACCGCTACGACGGTTCGGTAGAGAAATTGCTCGTACTTGACGACCAGATGGAAAACGTGAGCAACGCAGGTTGCAACATGGCCCACTGGTTCACACGTTTCGGACACCACAACAAGTTCAACATTTGCTACTTGACTCAGAATCTGTACTGTCAGGGCAAGAACCAGCGAACCATAGCGCTCAACAGTCAGTACTACGTTCTGCTTCGCAACCTGAGAGACAAGCGACAGATAACCACTTTCGCTTCGCAAGTTTATCCAGGCAAAATCAAACAGTTCGTGGAGGCCTACGAGAACGCCATTGGTCTAAAGGATTACGGCTACCTGCTGGTAGACCTACACTCCAAGTCGCACGCCCTGACGAGACTCAGGACGTCTATATTTCCCGACGAAGCCCCTTGCGTAGTTTATTCGCTCTGAGGACGCGAGATGGAAACGGTACGCAAGCACAGCGCTCTGTTACAGACTCTGTGCAAGATCAACAAACGCCAGCGAGCGGCTTTACTGAAAAACGCCGACAAATCGCAGATCGACTGCTTGTCAGAAATAGCCTTAAACCTGCTCAACAATCGTCTTCCTGTCAGTCCGGCAGCCAGGACCTGGTTGAAAAGATACAAGAAACAAATCAGACTCATCGGATCCAAGAAAGCGTCGTTTAAGGCCAGAAAACAGGCTCTGGTACAGTCGGGAGCGTTCATTCAATACCTCGTCCCAGCGGCCATATCCGTCTTGGGAGGACCGTTCAACAAGTAAAGAATGAGTGTGTTACAGAAGCTGGTGCTTCTGCCCGAAGACGAATATAAAATGAGTCGTCCGCCAATGGAGAATGCCACACTAGCGTTGGCCGCTCAGCCTCACGGGTTTCAGCACCTACCCTAAGGTGCTCTCTACGGAAAACTGGTCGCCATACAGACTCAGATCGACGCCATCCTCAAAAACGACACTCTACCTCTCGACTACAAAGCCAAATTCATAGGACAGTTGGAGCAGCAAAAGGACACTTTCGTCGAGCAGTTTAAAACCAGATCGGCCGTCCCCGCCGTCACTACCGCCACAGCTGCTGCAACAACGACGACAACTCCCTCCTCTTCCTTCGTCACCACCAGTACCGTGCCGAGTCGTACGGCTACCCTCTCACCGCCCATCCTATCCCCGTCTGTGCTCTCTCTCATATCACCGATCAAGAAGGAAGAGAAGACGAAGTCAAGGCCTGTCTATTCGACACCCGTACTGAGGAGAGAACCCAACACCAGAGCCCAACACCCCCAAGACTGGAAACCATGGAGCAGTACCTGAACAAGATCTACTACAATGATCTGGGAGAGGCCTCCAGTTACGGCACGGCATCCAAACTACTGACCAGAGCCAAGAAGGACGGGAAAAAATAAGATATCGATCGGATCAAAGAGTGGTTGGAGCGCCAGGATGCTCACACCATCCACAAAGCGGTCAGGTACAAATTTTCCAGGAACAAGATCATCACGGGGGTATTGCCAGTCACATGGAATGCGATCTCAGTGATTTGATTAGCCTGAAACGTTACAACTAGCCGTACAGGTACAAGATCATCACCTGCATGGATGGTTTCAGCCGCAAAGTCTGGCTGGAATTACTGAAAACCAAGTCTGCGACCGAAACGGTCCGAGCTTTCGAAAAGATGTTTCGACGCATGCCTTCCACCCCTAGCTTTCTCACTTCGGACAAGTGTGTCGAGTTCCGAGCTCGTGCGGTCCAGGATCTCTTCGAAGACCGCAACATCAAGTTCTACACCACCGAGAACTGAGACGTGAAATCGTCCAAGATCGAATGCTTCCAGAGAGTTTTAAATAGTCTCTTGCACAAACACTTCACCGCCAAAGGGACCTTGGAGTATGTATCCGTGATTCAAAAGATTGTGGACACCTACAACAAGAGCGTACACTCCAGAACGAAAATGGCGCCCGGCGACGTCAACCACAAAAACCACAAACAGTTGTGGCGCAAGATCTACGGCAGGGACTTGAAGAAGTTGGGCCGTGCCTTGGCTAAAAAGAAGAAAAAGAAGAACGGCCCTCTGGCCGTGGGAGACAAAGTCAGGATATCCACCGCGAAGGGCAAGTTCGACAAAGCTTACCGAGGCATGAGGTCCGGAGAAATATTTTTCGTAACCCACGTTCTGGTACCCGAAGGCGGGTTGGGACAAGTGACGGCGAGGTTGAAAGACTACAATGGGGAAATCATCAAAGGATGGTTCTAACTGTACGAACTTCAGAAAGTCATTAAAAATGAAGACACCGACTACCACAGGGTAGACAAGGTCCTGAAAACGAGGGGGAAAGGACGCTGTGACTCCGGGGTAAACTGATCTCCCTAAGATCGACTCTAAGGCCAGAAACTCGAGGTGTAAGTGAGCTTCGGGTCCCTAAACGGAGATGCGACTTGCCTGTTATCAAATCGGCCGTGGGACAATTTATACGGAAATTTGGCTCTAGGTTAGTTTGACTAAAGCATCGGGTGGACGGGCGTCAGAGGCGTGGACGGTAACAAGGGAACAATCAATGGCAGAGACAGAAATGATTGGCGTCGGGAAACTTTTGCAGGGGACTGTAAACAAAACTCCTTGGCTTTAATCACTGGTAAGACATAGCATGGAGCACACTTTATCACACTTCATGATTACGGTTTTACACAATTCGCTAACAAGCTATAGTACACAGTCCTACGTTGCAGCAGAGCAGGCCTGGGGGAATTAGCGAACTTGGACCATGTTGATTACTAACTACGGGAGTAAGGAAACATCACTTACTGTATGGTGTGTAATAGCGGACACAGGGTTCCATTTGTCAGGAGCCAAGGGGTCAGGGCTTTACATGCTGACTTCATCCTCTAGTGACTTTATACGACTGGATTCTTGATCACACCGTGGAGTACATGGTCCCTGGCGCGGCTAGTTCTCCCCATCACAATGTTTTGAACTTAGCTCAGACATGAGCGTTAGGAGGGTAAAAGGGAAGGGCGGCCTGCGCCGTTGAGTTTTGAAGCAAGAAGACGAGTAGAAAAAGCAAAGGGATTACAACAACAAAACACTAGGAAGCCACCAACAATGGTTGCCCTGCAGGGACATAATGTCATGGAAAAAAGTACACAACAATGAGGCGAGAGCTTGTCAGCACTATTACAACAGGTTAGAAAAGGTGGAGCATGGCTGCCTAAGAGCAACAGCTCCAGGAATAGGAACAGCCAGCAAAAACGGTCTAACAGACGCAACAAAAAGTACTACATTCAATTCTAGGGTTACGAGACCTCCCACAACCGTTGGATCCCTGCCAGAGACTTGAAGAATCTGTGATCGAGGGAAATTCTTTCTACATGACTTTACCGGCAAATGCCAGTCTGGACTTGTTTCAGAACAATGCCCTGAACGACTACACCACCAAATTGGCACAGAGAGTGAGCCTGACGGGCGATTGGGACGTGGGTCTCGCCGAAGTGCAATTCACCAGGAACTGGAACAACATGACGGAACAGAGCATCCTTGCAGCTAGGAACTCGCGCCTACGTCAAGTTCCCCAGGTTCGATATTGACGCCTACGAGGAAGCCGAAGTGGCATTGGAAGTTGGGAATAAGAGATTGGACCAGGACGTACTTGTTGTGGGGGTCGACTTGGTGAATTACAGGATGAAAAACATTATAAAATTTCTTATTTTTTCGGTAGTCAAGGAACTTGAGCAGTCGCTCGTCGTGTTCAGCTACGATGAGAACGAACGACTCCTCACCATCGTCAACAAGCTCCACACGGGGGCCGGACTGTGCTTCTCTTACAGTCTGTCCGTATTTCTGGGATGGGAAAGAAAAGATGGAAAGTTCAAAGAGAACAATTGCGACATCCTTGTGGACCCGAATTCGAAACAAGGAGGAGGGCCCGTACATATAGAAATCATCAATGACCAATTTAATGATGGAGGTTGGTGGTTGTCATACCTCACACATCTCTCGACTCTGCCCGCCTATGTCGCAAATCTTGTTACTTGCATGTTTGCTGGGGCCAATGGCCAATCTTAGTCTTGGGTGTCCATTCTTACATAGGTGGACATTATATAATATATATGTCTTGTAATTTAGTTTCTGGTTCTTGCCTCTAGAACATAATAAAACTTTCCATTACCCATAATACCCTGACTATTTCGCGGTTGTCATGGGCTACCAAAACGTATTTAAGCAAGGGGCCAGCATGGAAAAATCAGAAAGCCTTTGGGCCAGCCACCCGGCTGGTCCTCCTTCAACCCCTGCTAGGTTCCCTAGTTAGGGGGATTTTTGGCTTTTAGGCCTTTAGTAGGCCCAATTGTGGTTAGGCTTTTCCCCCCAACCTAAACAAGCCTCTTAACCCTAATTTAACACCAAAGTTCCCCAACCCCTTTCCCCAGTCTTTGGTTTTCAGTCTAATTTTGCTTTGGCTCTCCCACTTTGCTATTTTTTGTCAGCCTACCTGCCCCAAGGATTTTATCGTAGCGGAGAGGAGATCGTGGCCAGACTAAATCGTCTTATT
>JAHWFP010191938.1:0-18502 GCA_023313725.1 Lithobius niger | reverse complement strand
GTTTTCTCAAGAGAAACTCGACATTCAAAACCTACAATCTCACGACCTTGCAGCGTCATATGCGGACAATACTGCCTATACTTTCTATACCAAAAGGCGAACGGTCTGTCCATGAGTCGCATTCTATCAAAATTTAATCCCATGGCGAAAGACGCCAACGACCGATGAGTTCTGAGATTCGTCAAAACACATTTTAAATGGGATACGACTGAGCCTTACATCGATGCTGACTGCCAGCAAAAGTGTAAAGCCCTACTTGCTGGGGAGAGGGGAGGGGAAAGAGAGAGAGAGAAATGTTAGTCGGGAAGCCTACTCTTGTTTTGTGTAACGGGCCTGGTTTCTGGAGCTTCACTCCAGCTTGTGTACCACTCTTTATCATTGTGTAACAGGTTTAGGTTCTGGAGCTTCACTCCAGCTTGTGTACCACTCTTTATCATTGTGTAATGGGTTTAAGGTTCTGGAGCTTCACTCCAGATTTTGTTTTCAAGCTCTGGAGCTTCACTCCAATTTTTGTCCGGAGGATTAAAACTCCTCCAACTTACACACGTAATAAAATGTGGAAAAAAAACAAAGGACCACTATGAAGGAGACTGTCTTTTTTCTCAATCCTACATGGTTTCACCACCACCCGTAGGAAGAGCAAAGAGAAGTGTGGTCCGAGGAGGAGTTTGGGACTCCGAGCCAACATCCTTTTCGCGTTCGCGACGAGAGGTGAGATCTCCGACAAAGATTTCCCCTCTCAAACAAAAAAACTTTTCATCTTTCTCAATCCTACAACCATAGAAAGAGCAAAGAAAAGTAAGGTGTGATGAAGAATTAAAAAACTCTGAGATCACACAAAAAATAAGGTCCATGTCAAAAGGAGACTATCATCTTTCTCAATCCTACATGGTTTCACCACCACCCGTAGGAAGAGCAAAGATAAGTGTGGTCCGAGGACGAGTTTGGGAAACTCCTAGCCAACATCCTTTTTACGCGCCGAGAGGTGAGATCTACGACAAAGATTTCCCATCTCAAACAAAAACTTTCATCTTTTTCTCAATCCTACAGTCGTAGGAAGAGCAAAAAGAAAAGTAAAGTGCGATCAAGAGTTTGAAAAAACTCTGAGCCATCGTCAAAGGGATCTTTCTCAATCCTACACCCGTAGGTAGAGCACAGAAAACCAACATCCCTCACACAAGGGCCACGTCAAAAGGAGACTGTCATTTTTCTCAATCCTACATGGTTTCACCACCACCCGTAGGAAGAGCAAAGAAAAGTGTGGTCCGAGGACGAGTTTGGGAAACTCTGAGCCAACATCCTTTTTACATCGTATTGTACAAATGAGGGGCGGTCTTGTGTTAAAGTCTATGGTACACAAATGTAACTGTGTAATGCGGGGACTTTACCCACCCCTTTTATGTGGTGGTAACGCCGGCAGATACTGTAACCTTGAACATTTTCCCTATACTAAAATGTTCACAACATTCCCCATACTAAATTGCACACAACATCCTATACTAAGCCCGGATACAGTTAGGTGCACCCAAAATTAGCAATGATTTCAGTTAGGAGACCCTACAGGACACCCAATTGACGGTCACTTGGGTGCATCCTAACTACTCGGATGGTTTGCTAGAGAAGTGATTTTGAAGGATAGCAAGTGTCAGTTTCGCGTGAAATTTTAAAAAATGGTATTGTTTTGCGGAAGCATGATCTGCAACCTTCATCACCAAGAGAGAACTGGAGGTAAGTAAAGGACAAATAAATAAATCGTAAATTCCACTTTGCCAAACAACGAATGTTTGATATCAAAACAACAGATCGCATTAAAATCTCGTAGTAAACACCAAAGAAAAATCATCACCAAATTTAGACCAAGATTTTCCTCAGTTATTGACACCATCACAACAAGAGAGAAGTCTGCACCATCACGCTAACGACACCCCTGTCATAAATGCCAACGTTCCTTTGTAAAGTGCCAGAAGTATTACCACAAGGGCCAACTAAACCGTTGCTTGTGTTGGCACTTCTTAAAAAACACTCACAGCACCTGGACGTTCAAGTTTCACGTGGAGTGTCGTTAGTTGGAGAAGAGGCAGAAAATTGTTGGATTAATATTGCCTGATTTTAATGTATATAGTTATGTCCTTGTTACCTAGACACACGCTAGTGTGTTGCGCCAAGTTAGGCAACAAACATCACATCAATCCAATTGTCGAGGTTGTAAACTATTGTAGCGGGAAGCCATGGCGTCAGTGTCTTATATCCTGAAGCATAGTTGGGCACACTTCAGGTACTTGGGGGAAAATAATAATTTGGTACAAAAGCTTAAAGGGATATACCTCCCAGCGCCATTTTTCTCGATCCACCACATCAAGTACGGCCCCAAAGGTCTATTTTACTTACCGTTAGTCTTTCCCTTTCTAAAAAAACCGTTTTAAAATGTGATGTCTAGGAGATTTTCTGTTGAATATTGTTAACTATATTTAAGAACGACCCATAACTATATGATGCACTGCGAGCGTACAATAATCATGACGTTTCATCTCCGTGTGTAAATCTACTAATTTTCTAATAATTACCATGAGATCTGAAATCTAATAGACTAATGCGATAAAAATTAAAATTAATTATTCCAATAGATCGCCGAAGCAAAATTATAAGACACTAGCCTAGAAAATTATAAATTGTGATTTTAAAATGCGAGAATCATTCCGGTTTGTGACGACACAATCGTTAACTTGATTCTGTCTCGTGCACTATTCACAAAGCCAAGCGAGATAGCAGCTATGTGAGGAACGCAGCTACAACCCCAGCCGACCTTGACGCTGTAATTGCTCGGATGACGATCTGCCCGTAGCTGTAATTTGGCACGTGGAATGTTATAAGGCAGGCCGGGTGTCCCTTTAAATTGTGTTGAAATAGAGAGCAATGATCCGCCTGACAAAACTTTATTACTCGTGTAGGAATTCCAGGTATGCTGCTTTCAATGCAAAATCTGACCCTCAATGACGTTGAAAATGTGTTACCAAGCTAGCTAGTATCTAGCTAGTCCGCTCATCCCCATGTTAAATCCCATACGGTGATTATTCATCGCTACCGAGATAACGCTAAGGCTTCCAGCTATGAAATTAGACGAATGGGTGCAGGAACTGCGTACCTTCTATGGTTAATGGGGAGGGCGCGTAAGTACGAAAATATTGTTATAATCATTGTTAGTATAATTGTCGGCATCGTCTCTCATTGGACGGCCAAAGTTCAGACAATGAGAACGTGTTTACTGACGTGCGTGCGTAGACACACACTAGTGTATCACGATAAATCTAAACAACGTTGCAAAGAAATTGTGTACACGCCCAATTCACGAAAAATAAACCAAGTGTAAAAACAAAGCAAAATAAACAAAGCCAAAAACTGGTAAGGATGCCACCAAGTTGAGAGTGGTTCGGTCCTTCACAGGAGAGATATCAATACACCAAAACTAACTAAATAAAACAAATTACAACAAAATTAAAACCAAAAACGTATAATGAGGTAAGTAAGTTGAGAATGGTCCGGCCTATAAGCAAAAGGTAGTAGCAAATTGTTGAAAACCAATTTCTTGTTGACGTGGCACTTTATTACACATCTGCACGGTAGTGGAGTTCAGTAAATACACAATTAAAAAAAAAAGGAGTGATATCATATCAAAAACCAAAACTGGTAAAATGGGCTGCCAAGTTCCGAATAGTTCGGCCTTTCAAAGGAATGATATCAACACTTTGGACGTTAAATGAAAACTTGAACATTGCTACCGAAAGTGTGTTGATATCACTCCTTTGAAGGGCCGAACCATTCGAAACTTGGCGGCCCCTTTTACCAGTTTTGGTTTTTGATATGATAGATTTATGCGTGATGAATAATTCAGTATTGTTATTAATTGGGGGGGGGGGGGAAGACGTGTGTATGCGTTTATATGTACAAAAAATATTTAGTGGTTGAGGTTGACAAATTAATTCATGACAACATTTAATAGGGTCATAGAAAACAAAAAGGTAGTGTTTATTATAGTGGGAGGGGGGGTAATCTTGTAAATAATTGGATGTGCTTGTAAATATGAAATTAATATATAATAGAAGCAGCCGTCCCCTACTTCTATGGTAGCGTGGGTGATTGCAGCATATGTTGTTCCCATCTTCATGGTGGATACCACTTATCATGTTCACGAGTAAAGCTAAAGTGCCACCTCTTGTATTAAAGGGACATTCCTCCCAGCGCCATTTTTCTCGATCCTCCACATCAAGAACGGCCCCAAAGGTCTATTTACTTACCGGTATTCTTTCCCTTGCTAAAAATCCGTTTTAAAATGTGGCATCTAGGAGATTTTCTGGTGATTATTGGGGGACTTTATTTACTTCTTCCAGAACGTACATGATGCTTTGCGCGCCTAAAATGACCTTGATGTTTTATCTGCGTGTGCGCAGTACTAATTTTAATCGTTTGCTAGTAATTACTATGAGATAACTCTTAAAGACTAATGCAGTAAAATGGTTTTTTGGTTAGGGAAAGACTAACGGTAAGTAAATAGACCTTTGGGACCGTATTTGATGTGGAGGGTCGAGAAAAATGGCGCTGGGAGGTATATACCTTTAAGAACGTCCTGTAACTATCTGATGCATTGCGCACGTACGATAATCGTGACGATTCATCTTTGTGTGTACATCTACTAATTTTCTAATAATTACCATGAAATCTAAAATCTAATAAACTAATGCGGTAAAAATTAAAATTAATTATTCCAATAGATCGCCGAAGCAAAATTATAAGACACTAGCCTAGAAAATTATAAATTGTGATTTTAAAATACGAGAATCATTCCGATTTGTGACGACACAATCGTTGACTTGATTCTGTCTCATGTATTATTGCCCGCTTTTCGGCTCTCAGCCCTTTTCCTACAATGAAACGATGCCAGAGCCGAAGTCGAGTGCCAGAGCTGCCAAGGTTTTTTTTTCCAATGACGTCGCACACGTAGGCTATATTTTATACTAGGGGAACATTTAGCATTTCTATAAACACTACGATTACGTGAAATTAAATGCCTTCTATTGCAGGAACTATCGACGTACAAAGTCTGTTTTGTTGACGCTGTTAATGAGGCTAACAGTTTTGTAGAGCATCTTCTACCTCTTCCGCTGATAAAGAGACAAACCGAACGTTTAGACGTTTTCACGGTTCTGTTGGTAAGTTAAAGTGTTACCGCCGTCTTCTTATTTATTTTATATTAAAGGACGTTAACCTTTCGCAGGCCATTTGTGCCATCGCTGAATAATCCATCAGCGATCGAATTAATTTTGCTAGCAACGAAATAACACAAAGAAAGATGGAACGCACAACAACAATACTCAAGCGCGAGCTCAGGGAAACGGGCAGAGAGACGAAAAGCGGGCAATAAATAGGTTATTGTTCGCTTTCCTCGTGCCAATAGCTAACAATACCTCGGGCACTGCGCCCCCTCGACATTGTTAGCGCTCGGCACACGGAAAGCGAGCAATAACCTATACCTATTCCCAAAGCCAACCGAGACAACAGCTATGCGAGGAACGCAGCTACCACCCCAGCCGACATTCGTGCAGTAATTGCTCGGATGACGATCTGCGCGTAGCTGTAACTTGACACGCAGAATGTTATAAGGCAGGCCGAGTGTCCCTTTAAGCATACCCACTAGGCATAACCCAATATATTGGACTATGCTTGGATTATTCGTAGTACAAGGGATAGTTTCCACATATATAATAATAATAATAATAATAATAATAATTATAATTTATTGCATACAAATTGCTCGAAGTTTATAAAAAAACTTGTATGAGCATACAATAAAAGGACACAAAATAAATAAGACACATAAAACCATTATACACATAATATACACAAAATAGTTGATTTCATTTCAACATTAAGGTTCTAAAAAAATCACATTTCAAATTATTTCACTTAACAAAAATTCCTTTAATTTCAATTTTAATTCATTTTTATTTTTAAAAATCAATAATTCATTGGGAATTCTATTAAAAATGTTTGGTATGTAATAATTTCGTCTTCTTATACCATATTTATTGTAGCACTTTGGAATAATAAATTTGTGATTGTTTTGCCTAAGTCTGATTCTTTTCTCATTATTATAATTTTTATATGTATTATCAAAGTAATTCCTTGCTATAATTTTCTAATCTCTAAGTTTGTTTATTTTTAAAATTTTATTTTCTAGATATAACACGGATGTTTTTTTATTATTATTTCCAAAGAGTACTTTCACGATTTTATTTTGGATTTTCTGTAATCTTTTTACAATGTAATCAGTGGCAAAACCTTAAATTTCAATACCATATCGTAGGTGACTTTCTACCCACGCCTCATAGAGAATTTTTTTATTTTTTTTTTTATCTAGGACATTATTCACTTGAAACAGTTTAGAGAGAACACCTCGAAGTTTATTCATTACTTCAGTAATATGTTTTAATAATAATAATAATAATAATAATAATAATAATAAAGGCTTCCCACTACTAAGTGGGGTCAAACCCTACACAGTGTCATTTTTACGTACGTTTTCCGCAAACGTAAAAACGGACGCTAGTTCGACATCTGGCCGAATGGAATTAGGACTGTACGAACGGTGGTACATGGGGTAGAATATGAGACTCCACCTTCATGCCACTCCTGCTTTAGAGGGATTTAAAAATCGACGCAGCGTTACATCGTAAAACTCACCAATAGTGAAATATATGCACTTTTCTCCTTTTCCCCGTGAAGAGGAAATTGATTTACAAAACAAACCATGTAAACAATATTAGAGTCACGGATGTGGAAGCCAGTCAATGAAGCTCGACTCTCGCACAATGACAACAACATGAATGTAGACATCAGTTACACAATCCATTTATTACATCCGTTGCACTATGTAATAAATAAAGTACATAAAGAATAGTGTATGTATATGTATAAGTGTTTATTGCAGTGGATCAGTCGAGCGGGTTATTACTAAGTTGTAATAGTTAACTGAAATTCTGGGTCTCAGTAATAGTGTAATAGTTCGAATAATTCCGCTGACCACTTACAAATTTAACACTATCTTGAACTAAATTAAATGAACACTGCGTTGGCATTATAGTCGCCCAGACCCAGAGCCGAATTTACAACGCGGCTCATAAGCCCTGGCCAGGGCCCCCACAACAGGGGGGTCAGGTGGACCCAATGTACCCAGGCCCGGTCACTCAAGGGGCCCGCACGGCCGAAACAATTTTTTTTCGCAATTGTGAGTTTTGATGACCATGTAGTCGATTTATACGTATAGTGAATTTTTTTTTTATATTCCCGACAAACAACAAGCCCAATCCAACGGCAACGAGCACGGAGCAGGAGCACTATAGTGCAATCCTGTCAGCTATTTAGGCAAAGAAGTCTTCAAACGTAAGCAGCCCGGATTAATGAATGACTCAACCCGTTAAACACAATAGTGGCCTACGAATATTGTAACATAGTGTTACCTTTTTAGTTTTTACGATATCAGTCGGGGGAGGGGAGCCCGCTGTTACAGTTAGTCCCGGGCCCCTTACTTTGATGTGGGGGCCCTGGCCCTGGCCTAAGGCCCCACTACGTTTCAGTGCGTTTTTTCATGTGAGGAAAATGTCACACGTGTGGTCTGTGATACTATTAACTGAACAAAAAACGGTTTCACCATTTAGGAAAAACGCATTAGAGTTTGTATCTCCAGCCCACACTCACAGCTGTGAAGGTACACAATAAAGCCGGATTAGAGTTCACTCGAACGCAACGAACTACAATTTGAACTCCAATTCCAGGGAACAATTAAGCTTTAAACTAGCAGACTACGGTATTGGTGGCCACATCTTTAAACGGATAAACTTCTTTCTTTCGAATAGAACAACAAGTATATACAGGAACATAAATTTCTAGAGAAAATATGGTTACTAGCGGTGTCCCACAGGGATCGGTGTTGGGCCCACTATTGTTCCTTACCTATATAAATTATTTAAAAACTGAAAATCAACCATTATGACTCCAAACTTTGCTGGTGATGTGAAATTATATCCTAGACTACATGAAAAAGTGTCCCAGCAAAAAATTAATAATTGAAAAAGTGGTCTCTAATTCGAGGATGAAGGACCAGGAAATTTCTGGCTTAAATCTTGTTTCAGATTTTAGGTAGGGTAGTAATTGTTATCTGAAACGGTGGCAGAACAACAACAAGTGAACAGTTTCAGTTTCAAATTTACTCAAATTTACGTGCGGCTCCCTACTGCACAGAATTGCATAATTTTTGGCATAAATATTCCTTCCATACTTATCTACTATCTGGCCAAGTTTTGACGAAAAACATTGAATCGGAACGGAGACATTAATTTTTTTAGTTTTGCTAAATTTTGTTGGAGTGTGGGCTTCAATCAGCCACGTATAACTAAATAGATTGGGAGTGGGGGAGGGGGGAGAATGCAGGTGCATCCAGGAACTGCAGCTTCTTTCTATTCGTTCGAATTTAATATTTTTTTTTTCATTGTGGTGCAAAGAAAGAACCTCCATGAAGTACCTATAGTACTTGTGAATGTAGGTTCGTTACAATCATTTTTTTTAAACACGAGAATAATAATAATAATAATAATAATAATTTTAAAAATATTAAAAAAAAACACGACTGGATATGGAAGGGACACAAAGTGGTCACTAAGACCTGCCCCACAAGTTAAAATTATAATGTGTAAAAGATAAAAGATGATCGCTTATAGCTGATAGCTTTGCTTTAAAGGATGTCACATTATGCACCATAACCACATGCTCAGGAAGAGAGTTCCAAACCTTCACCACCCGAAACGAGAAACACTGGGCACGACAACTCCTAGAGAAACTCCGTGCAACCAGTCTCAACGGATGCCCCCTCGTAATACTGTCAGTACGCAGCGTGAAAGAGTACCCAAAGTAAAATTGACCATGTTGTGAAGCAACAAGTAAGTTAAAATAAGATCACGCTTCAACCTACGTAACTCCAAAGGTTAAATGTCTAACGGACAAAATTACGCCACCCGAGCGAAAAGCCGTGTAGTTCGTAATTCCATAAGAGACAAGGAGAATCATCTAGCATTGTCTTCATCCTTGTCGGAGCTCGACCTTTGGTCTAAAAATGGGAACTATCCCTATCAGGTTCCAAATGTAAAGCCTTCCACATTGGACCAAAAAATATGGAGATGCAATACTTTCTTGAGGGGATAGTGATTGAGCATGCATTGGTATTCAAAGACTTAGGGTGTGGTTTACCAGTAATCTAAAGAGCAAAATTCACTGCAGTAACGTTGTCAAGACCACTATTCAGAGAACGGCAATAATTAAAGGCACATTACGCCACACGCAGATCGCCTCTGCGCATGTTACCATCGCCAAGGTCAACTGTAATAATAGCTGCGTTCCTTGCAGTGAGGAACGCAGCTACTATCTCAGTTGGCCTTGGGAATAGTATACGAAACAGCATCAAGTTAAAGATAGTGTCGTCACAAACCAGAATGATTTTCGTATTTTAACATCACAATTTATTATTTTTTAGGCTAGTATATTACAATTTTTCTTCGGCGATTTATTGGCACGTCTAATTTTAATTTTTGCCGCATTAGTCTTTTAGATTTTTGATCTCATAGTAATTATAAGCAAACGATTAAAATTAGTACATGCGCACACACAGATGAAACTTCAAGGTTATTGTAGGCCCGCAAAGGATCATATACGTGTGAGATACAGTAAAGAGGTATAGTTCCCCAATACTCAACAAAAAATCTCATAGACGCCACATTTTAAAACGGACTTTTAGCAAGGGAAAAACTAACGGTAAGTAAATAGACCTTTGGGGCCGTTCTTGGTGTGGAGCATCGAGAAAAATGGGGTTAGGAGGAATGTACCTTTAAAAGATGTTTTACTTCTGGCGATATAAGACCTTATGCTGGGCCTTCATTATATTTATGAGCCTCAGGAATAATATGAGGCCTGAACTGGAATACTCAAGTTCAGTCTGATCTCCACATTCAATAAAGAACATAAGCCGTATTGATTCTGTTTAGAAAAACTTTGCGAAATATTTGCCAGGTGTGTAAAACTCACACAGACAGTTTGAAAATTTTAAATATTGGCTCACTTGAATGAGGAGACTTAAGCAGTACGTAAGACTGGCCTTTTCGGTTTTACATGGATTGACCGCCCGACATGGGGAGCAACCGTTTCTTTTCATTGAGGGAACGAAATCGGATATGGGGTCATATTCTTAAATTAATGGTGTAGACTAGTAGGAAGGAGTGGCGTACAGGTTTTTCTTTCCTCATCGTGTCGTGGGTCCCTGGCATTCTCTTCCTGTTGATGTTGTCAGGGCACCAACGCTTGCTACCCTTAAAAAGAGACTAAATAACGTTGATCTGACCAGTGAAAATATGAAACAACCGAAAAAGTGAATATTTTTTAGAAAAAGTGAGAAAAAAAAGGGGCATAAATTGTAAATTTATTAATACCAGCTATGTAAAAAAGTACAAAGAAAATAACCTCACAAAATAAGTTGCACTTGAAACAGTACGTACGGTTGTTTAACATTATTTGTGTGCCCCTCATTACCTCTGACTGGGGAAGCAGTTTCATCCCGGGAGAACGGAAAAAATAAGACGGGGCACGACAAATTTCGTTTCGGGATAGCATTGATAATATGTATTTTCTTACAGTACCATGGCTTGGAGGCGGTGAAGGGATACTGCTTCTCCCCCCCCCCCCACCCCCACCCCATATGGCAATGAGGAGCCACTAAAAACTAAGACCCAACGCACAACGCCAGCTTTGTGAAGTGCCCGAGCAATGCGAGCAAGCACTGTCGAGTGGTCATAGTGCCCCGACTTAAAACCAAGTGAACGCTAGTTCGACTCGTGTGACTGGCCTATGTAAACATGGAAAATAAAAAAATAAAAATTCATCCATTTTAAGAGCTATGAAGGGTTAAGTTAGTAGAAACAATCTTACCTTCTGTTTCAGTGAGGCGTCAGTTACGCGTGAGCGTTCATACTTCGCGATATAGTTGGATGTGGAGCGCTTATTGTACAAAGGAGGAGGGGAGGACGTATCATGTGATGATGCTTCTGTGTTTAGCCATGTGGTTTGGAGTCATGTGATAAG
Source organism: Lithobius niger (assembly GCA_023313725.1). Taxonomy (NCBI): domain Eukaryota; kingdom Metazoa; phylum Arthropoda; class Chilopoda; order Lithobiomorpha; family Lithobiidae; genus Lithobius; species Lithobius niger. The sequence goes on along the minus strand of JAHWFP010191938.1, from coordinate 7,327 downwards.
CGATGCTTGGCTACTGCTAGCTCATCACGGCACGAGCCTCCAATCCCACCCGACCTAGTAAATAATGAATAGTCGGTTTTTAGCGGAGATAAGGGTTGCATCTTGTTAGCGTTATCCTTTATCTGGTTGTAGGTGGGTGGTCGTGAGCCGCACTTGCTGTTGATGTCACTCTGTAGGTTTGGCTGTAATTTACGAACGGAGGTCAAAGTATTTCCTCTTCGTGAGAGATACGGTTACTAACGTCATTGGTTGCTCCCTGTTTAAGTGGAATCAAAATATTTAAAAAAAATTTTAATTGTTGTCGCGATAGGGGCTTGTGTGATAAACGGACCTTGATTACAACTCTGGATTTTTCGTGTTTTGGTTGTAAATAACCAAGTTCGTATATACGTAACAAGGTCACAGCCGTGCAGGAAAGCCGGACTCGTCAAACTGACTCTCAGGGCCACATCACACTCGACCTTCAAACGCACAGTTTCTCAAAAACTTTCAAACAAAAAAGTTGTACCACTAGTCACCACTACACGGCAAAACTGAACAGCCAAAACAGCTTATCACACTACACGCATCAGGAACGTAGTTCTTGATAACACAGCGTTCCTCACGTAAGCGGACCAACCTATCCGTACAAAAGCTACGTAGATTGCAAAATCGTTTTAGCGCAGTGGAACTGCTCATTTCATGTTCACGTAACAACATACAGCATTGGCCTTGCAGCTCTTTTACTTCCATCTGCCAGCCAGCGGACTGGTGGTAAGTACAAAATACACCAGGCGAGAGTGAATGATAAGCACGTTACAGAACGTAGGGAAGTGGGAAATGGGCTTTCTCAAGGTTTTTTTCTTAACCCAAGACCGATGACACAAGTTCGAGATAAATTTTAGAAGTGTTCAGGTGACCGCCAAGCTCTGCAGGATTTATCATAAGTGATTGTGTACGTACATCAAAGATTCAACCGTGTCTGGCGTTACGTGCGATGAGGTGTAAACTGAAGGGACTTGATTTTTTCCCCATTTTCGTTTAGTTTAAACGGTGTATTTAAAATTATCATAAACAGCTGCGTGAACGTTTCGTAGCCTAGCAACGAGAACGATGTTTTATTTATTTTTTGTTGTTGTCTGTTTTGTTTTGTTCCGTCGTTGCCTTTGGGCAGGGAAGCTGTGTTTTTGGCAAGATCTCAAAAGTACTATCGCGTCAACGGTACCGGTGGTTCTGGTTGAAGTTCAACCACCGGAACGAAAATTTCTCTCCGCCCGACGAATGCAGACGTAGTAATAAAGTTCCCAAAAATACGCTACTTCAAGATAGGCTGTGATCAACAAGTGGTCGTATTTAGGACTATACGTGTTTACGTGTATAGTTGTTTCGAGTACCTTGGCAGGTGCAAATTTAAGCTCCCGTCCTTGCCTCACCTCACCCCTCCCCCCACTTCCTTCTCCATACCTGTGTAATATTGTCGTTTACGTTTTGGGAGTTTGGAGCGTGTTTCGCAGCGCGGCGCGGCACCGATGCGATTTCACACGCAATAAGTAAAACTAACCGTGCGGCGTACCGAACCGCTCTAGGCAAGTTTTGAAACTTTTACGGAAAATTGCGTCCCAGTTTGATATGACATCCTAAAATTACATCCTGAAATGAAACTGCACAGTTCGGTACGGTGCGACACGGCATGGTTTACTTATTAAGTGTGAAGTAGTCATTAGACTGAGAATCAGCTTCTCCGCACGCACTAATGGTTGGGTCCAGCTTACTGGTAGACTAACTTACCTGTAGCCTACCTTACGTTCGTTTGCAATGACTCGTAGTGTAGTTTAGTGTGTTCGTAAGTAGGAGTTAAGTTACGGCAGTTTATCTATGTTGTAGCAAGAATTTATAGGGGTTTGGGTTGTAGGTTGTTCTTGGTTGTAGTGATGTGCATTTTGCGCGTATTTACCACAAATTACATCTTTAAACTGCTGCGGTAGTCGTTCTAATTAAGATAAATAGATGTAAATAGGCTTAGATGAAAGATGGAGAAGTATATAATTGGAACAAGGACAATTAAAACGAATTATTGTAATTAGGAGCTAAGCTGCGGTAGCTTATCTACACTGTAGTGGTGTGCTTTTTGTGTCTATTTACCACAAATTACATCTTTAAACAACGGCGGTAACCGTTCTATTTAAGATAAATGGATGTAATGAGGCTTAGATGAAAGATGGAGATGAATATTTTCGAATAAGGGTAATTATAGAACGGTTTATCGTAATTAGAGGATAAGATACAACTGTGATGTAGCCCCATGCTTCTTCATCAATTAACCACATGTTACATCTTTAAAGTGACGTGGTGACAGTTCTTATTATGATAAATGAATTTAATTAGGGTTATGTGAAAGGTGGCGAAATGTATATTCCAACATAGGTAATAAAAACGGCTTATCATAATTAGGAGAAAAGCTACAAGTGTTTATCTGTGCTGACGTAGCTCCAGGCTTACTTCAATTCTTTAATGTGATGTTACATCTTTAACGTGATGCGGTGTCAGTTCTAATTATGATTAATGGATGTATTTTAATTACGCTTGTTGAAAAAAATACATCTCCATCTTTCATCTAGGCCTAATTATATCCATTTATCTTAATTAGAGTGGTAACTGCAGCAGTTTAAAGATGCAACTTCAATTAGAAGCAAAAAACACAGTGCCACAACGTAGATAAACTATCGTAGCTTAGCTCCTAATTACAATAAATTGTTTTAATTACCCTTGTTGGGAAAGACACATCTCCTTCTTTCATCTAAGCCTAATTACATCCATTTATCTTAATTAGAACGGCAACTGCAGCAGTTTAAAGATGTAACTTGTGGTAAATAGATGCAAAAAGCACAGTGCTACAGTATAAACTTCCATAGCTAAGCTCCTAATCACAATAAATTGTTTTAATTACCCATGTAGAAAAATATACATCTTCATATGATATCTAAGCCTAAATGTATCCATTCGTCTTAATTAGAACTGCTACCACATCACTTTAAAGATGGAATTTATGGTTAATTTGCCACTGGCCCCGCCTAACGTAGCCACATCCACTGTTCGCACTGTTCTTCTGTCTGGCTAGGGTTTAAGCCTAGAATCAGGGCCGGATTAAGGGGGATGCTTTGGGTGCTGAAGCACACGGCCACAGGCCGAAAATGACCGAAAAGGCGACCCTCACGGTCACGGGAAAAATAAAATAAGCTACTATTTTAAATACATTTTTTTTTACCTTTTCTGTTTTAACAAAAAAAAAATTGTTCAAAAAAGAAAACTCCTTTTTTGGCGGGAGTTGGGGGGAGGGAGAGAGAAATAGGGCCGCAATAAATCTTAAGCACCATGCCTCTACGAGGTTTAATCCGGCCCTGACCAGAATGGCTGGTCGCGGCTGCATGACATCGCTGGATGGTCTGCCAAAGACGTCAAAATTGGTCAATAAACGCCACATATGTTAATATGTAAATAGAGAGCAAGAAGCGATTCGCTTAAGAGCTCCATCAAAAAGAGAAAGCAAAAAAAAGGGTTATGTAAAAAATTTGTCGAGTCGGTTTTTGAAACAGTAACCTAGTTAACTTTGACAATGTTTTGTGGGAGAGAGTTCCAGGGGTCCACCACTCGATGGGTAAAGAAGTGCTTTACGCTGTTGACTCTGGCTTGCAGTTTGAAGATCTTGTAGCTGTGTCCGCTAGTGTTCATGTTTGGGGAGAGATTCCAGAAGTCAATCCTGTCAGCATCATAGCATCCCTCCATGATTTTAAAGCATTCAATAAGGTCTCCGCGTTTCCTGCTTTCCTCCAGTGTGGTAAGCTTCAGCAAGTCGAGCCGTTACTCATAATTATGTCATGGGTTCTTGTACCCTCAGCAAGACGGGTAGCTCGGCGTTGCTCGATGGTCAGTTTAGCTTTTATTAATGCACGGTGGTGACGTCACGCCAACACATCCCACTGCTAAAAGTGTAGCCGTTATATACGGTTAATCTAAAAACCGACACACGTTACCGTGGGTTAATTTTGATGACCTAACACTTTTTCCGCGCTCTACGCAACCCCCGCTCCAGCCGGGGTGACATGTGACATATAATGACCGACTTTGCAAAACTACCGTACACAACACAAATTCAACCAGCAAACCCCATTGCAACCAACATAAATAGGCACATTTGCAACCTGCGACATTTATCGGACTAACACGAAAAAAAAAACCTCGAGTAGGCTACTATGCTACGCCCCCACCCATGGAGCAATGGTCCGACCCGGACCCGGCAACTTTTCGTTCCGACGGTACGAAAACTAAGCTACTGACACTTCCTAAACACACCTGCAAACCTACGAGACTCAAGCGAATAGCGCATTTTATACGCTATATCTTATCTAAACTAATAAAGTAAAAAAAATACGGTTTTACCTTAAAAACAAACGTCGGTGACTGGGACTGGATATAGGGACGTCTTCGCGTACATGAGACTTTTGCAGACAGGAAGTTTAAACCGGAAGTTTCAGTTCAGGAATTTACGTCATGATTCACAAATAAAATGTTTTTAAATCTCAAATAACTAGATATGTTGGCTCGATGTCACACCTTAGCATTAAAACACATATCCGTGAGGTCTGGCCGTTTTACCGCGGATATTCGCTCGTCTGCTCGAAACGGCTAGTCCAATACTCTCGGGGGTGGAGGGAAACTCGCGGGGTTTCCCTCCGCCCCCGCGAGTATTGGACTAGCCGTTTCTCGCAGACGAGCGAATATCCGCGGTAAAACGGCCAAACCTCACGGATATCTCTTACTTAGATTTGGACTCCAAATAGCGTTATTATAGTCAAGAAGCGAACGAACGTAAGTTTTGTACACATGTGAAAACCTATCTGCAGGTTTCGTGCAAAGCGGTGCGTGACCGCGTGTCCTACAAGGTCAAAATTGTTGTACTCAAGCAGTTAGTGTTGGCGTTTATCGGGCAGTGACACGGCGTAGTATTATTGTATATAACTCTATGGTGGAGCCAGTTGCTAGGTTAGCTGCAAGTTGCACTGGTGGGAGAAAAGAAGAGCGTCTTACTGAAGCCAATGCTATTAGACTGGATTGCGTAGGCCTAAAACGCGCGATTTTTGCCAATAAACGCGTGATTTATTGGCAGTTGCTGACATTTTTAAGCAAGTGGAATCTTTATTTTCCAATTACAACCTAAGCAGCATAAGGGATTGGAGAAAACAACGATTTTTTAAGCCTACGAAATACCGTTGTTTAACCCACCATTTCAATGTAGTGCCCCTTGCAGTTATCTCTCTTGTAGCCATATGACGTCACCTGACGCTGCTCTATTCAACGATTTTGACGGCTTTGGTGAACCAGCCTGCTATGCCAAGCAGCTGCGAGCAGCCAGTCTGGTCAGGGCTTTAAAAGTGACACTATCACCGATTGAAAGTAGGCAGAATAATTATGGCAACATCTAGCACTATCTGGTACTGTCTAACGGCGCGTTTAAGCAGCGACTCGCCTTTGCATTCTCGCAGCTAGAACTCAATCGCGATGGCAAAGGTGACATTGCCATGGTAACAACACTAAGTGGATTAGCTAAATCCGACATCGTTTGAGTAAATACTTGCAGTCTTATAATCCGTGCCAATAATATAAAGAATTCCTCCTGACAAAACAATTTTCCCAAACGCTTCTGAACTCACGTTATTTTCTGTTTTCGTTGCGAGGCGGCAGACATAAAACCGCCGCCATGTTGGAATTTGAGGTGATTTCTAGCTTCTAGCTGCGAGAATGCAAAAGTGAGTCGTTGCGTAAACGTGCCCTTATACTTGCTTGCACCAAGCGCAGGAATGCACAATGGCATTTCTTTTAACGAAACAAACAAGCCACGACCTCCTTAATTATTGAGTGAAAATTTGGTACGCCCTCGTGCGCCTGGGAGCAAGCTGTGAACGTTAACAATATCACTGCCGAAAGATGGCGCCATAGTATTTTCGTTCGCTTTTCAATCGATGATAGTGCCACTTTGAGCCCTCTCCAGACAGAAGAAAATTTCGTACGAAGCAATGCCCTACTGCGTGCCTACAAGGTCAAAAGTGCTCTATTTAAGTAGTGAGTGTGGTGTTTATTAACTAATTTTGACGTCTCTGGCAAACCATCCTGCGATGTGACGCAGTCGCCTGCAGCCAGTCTGATCAGGGTTTTTAACGGTGCGTTTAAAAGCTTCGACCCGCGATGTCGTTGTGTTAGGCAGCGTATAGCTTTCGAGTTGTCTGTACGTAGTAGAAACAATGGCAAAACGATGCGGACAGTGATCCTCTCCTAGTGGCTCGTGACACGAAGGAGAGGCACGCGGAATGACGGCGTCAATTTATGACAACGAGAAAACAGTTCCTACTGCAGTCAATACAAAATGGAAAACTGATTCCCGAATGCCGACATCCATTGGTACGTTTTCAACCGTCGTTTGATCCACGGTGGTAGCTGTTCTTTATGAGAGAATTGGCAAATTTTAGAAATAGGCAGAAATGATGACAGTGTGGCAGTAGTTTAAAAATGTTTCTATGCTTTGCACCTAATCATTTTTTTGTTATTTATAATAAATTTAATAATAATAATAATAAAACTTCATTGACTTGTAATGTCAAATGGTATTTGGTAGGGCAAACAAGGCTGCTTATACCAGTCCAACAAGTTGAAAAGATACGAGGGCGTAAAGAACTAAAACATGACTTATCAAAAAATAAAAATAAAAAATGAAGAAAAAAATCACAAAAGTTAGTGCTTGGTTTAATACAATACCTAACAAGTCATAAAAAAAAAACATATATAAAATGTCCTATAATAGTTTAAATTAATTTAAAACAAAACGGAGTTGTATAACAATGACGAAGATAGACAAGTTCGAAATGTGCAGTGTTTCCGCGACGATGAAAGTTAAAGTGCACACGCCTTCAATTTTAGCTTAAAAACTTGCAAAGAGCTTGCCAAAACAACCTCATTTGGTAAAGCATTCCATGCATTCACAACACGATTTGATAAGAAATGATGACGACAATCTAATTTGAACTTATCGGCCGTTAGTTTCCATCGTTAGTTACCTCGTCCGACTATCCCTATAAAGTCAAAAAATAAACATGAATCATAGCTCAAAGTCCCGTGCAATAATGAAAAAGTAAGGCAAAGCTAAGCCTTTCAGCTACGGAGCTCGAGCGATTCTAACACAAGAGTGGATAATCTGACCTCGTACGGGAGAACACTCATGCCCCTTAAAGATTTTGTGAATCGTCTCTGCACCGATTCGACCAGGTCGATATCCCGTGGGTAGTTGGGGGGGGGGGGG
>JAHWFP010191937.1:32131-63596 GCA_023313725.1 Lithobius niger | reverse complement strand
CGTGATTTTTTAGTGAATTGACTTTTTCGGAAGTACGTCCCTTCTTCCACCAATGACAAGAAAGGAGGATTGAACACAGTACTTTGCACTAACAGCCAGTGAAAAATCATTTGCTCAGCCTTTATTTCTGGCAAAATTGCTTGGACTGGACTGAACCTGCACTTCACCTCTCTCTCTGCATCACCAATGCAATTTGCAGGAAAGAATGTTCTGCTGACTAGGTTAGGCCTATGTACAGTAAGCGAGGAGTTTGTCCATTCAACAATGGTAATTTTAATGATGAATTCTACAACACTACTGCACTGAAGGGCGTGCTTTTAGCGTGGAGCAGTATTGTTGTACAGAATATAAGAATAAACTAAATAGCCTAAAATAAATAAACTAACTTTTAAATAAACTAAAAAATGGTTTTACAAAGATAAGGCTTTTTACAATATTTAAAAAGAATACTGAAAAGAATCCGATGGCAGCCATCAAATTCATCAATAAATTCAATCATGGTGCAGTACAACCACGATTATCTGTCATAACTGGAACTGAAAGGGTGTCGGATATTTGAAAACAGCCTAACGGATATGCTAACCGAATTTACTTTGTAGTTAGTGCTGAAGTAGCCAACTAAATCGTTCATGAACTTACGTTAGCGGAGTTATTTTAAAAGATAACTAAAGCTAAAGAGCAGCAAAACAAGGTCAGCAGATTCATTTTTAACACGGAGGTGTGAAGTCGGGCACCAGGTGGCTGGCTGAGCAGTAGGCGTTGAGGGAGACTTTAGTCAGTTTCTGCTAGACGTAACCTAAAGGAGGGGTGTCAGTTAAAATAACTGAGAATATCGTCGGATAATCGCGGGTTCTAGTGTATGCATAGACGAGCCTCACCAACGCTAAGCGACATACAATCACAGCATGGCCACATAATGAGTTAGCCTGTGTTTCTAACGTGCTTATAAATTCATTGCTCGAAAGCAACTCTCCCTAGTTTCGGCTGCCGGTCAACATTTGGCAAATGAAATCAATAACTGGTGACTTGAATGTAGTCCTAGTCGCCAAAAAGGCAACTAGCAATAGAGAATGACACTCGAGTGAAGTTTCGGGAACCGTTTGGAAAAAGCTGGAGACTAATGATTTGCAGCGAGTTATTAGATTTAGAAGGGATACAAATAATGTGTGCAATAATGATGAGGATTAAAAAAAATTGTACTACAATATTGTATATGCGTAAAATAAAAAATAAAAACACAGGCCCAAGGGCTACTCGCAACGGTTTCTGTAGGCTATTGTCATTCAAGAATGGTGCTAGAGAGCACTAAGCAGCGGCCATTAAGCTGTCAGTTTTCACCAAACGCTACGCTATACCCGATTCCCACAGATAAGTCTGTTTGGACAGTTAAATTTGACGCCACAAACCAACCTTTTTTTATTACTCTCATCGAATAATAGGCTACGCATGTACACTGAAGTCAACAATATTGTAGCTCAGGATGGGACGAACCTGGCACTAGGGAGCCATTTGAACACTTTCTCAGCTGGTTTTGCCACTCCACTGGCGGACAGTTGGCTCTCACACGAGGAATACAATTGAAAGAACACCTTTACATCCCATACTCGCCATTCTAGCTATTCTGTAGTGTTTTTTTTTTTTTGGCTCAAAGGGCTACTTTAGCCTTAATCTCAATGCTACACCGCGTTCTTTCACTATCTTACCTTCCAAAACCCCCAATCAGATTCATCTGACTCTGTGACTATTGGAGACCGTTGGGATTCACACCTAACTTTACACATGCTATTTGTTGCAATATCACCCTTTCTAAAAATACAATCTAAACGCTAAGGCGAGACCCAAAGAGCTGAAGTGATGTCACATCTCGACGTGTCTGCAATATTCGTTGGTTTAGTGAACTGTACTGATGGTATAGGAAGGTACCGTGTATACACAATCACGACAAGACTACTCGATAATGAGACGTACATTACCGTCATACGTTACCTTAACGACTCACACTTACCAAAAAACATAGCTTGGGCCAATTATGGATAAAGTAGCGATACGTGTAAATGGAATAAGGTTCGGACAAGTCTTTCTGAATGAGCCGCATGATGTCGGGCATTTGTTCTTCAGACTCGTAGCCGATGTACGAAATTGACGGATTTTCGCTCACAACTAAGGATTTCGGATGATGCACAACTAAGGATGAAGCACTAGAAGCGTCCTCTGAACTAATTTCGCTAATCTTAACGTTCGTTGGTTCCGTTTTCGTACACGAATCATCTCTTGTTGATACCACATTGTAATGGACGCCTGCTAACTCCGTTTCCAACTTGCTCATACCATTTTCTCCATTTAGCAAACACCCGTTCAGAGGATGGCTTCCTCTCACAACTAGTTTCTCTTTTAACTGGTAAGCTACGTCCAAAACCATTTCCGACGTATCTTGGATGTAATCGCCGTGACTGCAACAATTGTACTGGGTTTCAATTTGTCTGCTGGTTTCGATTTGAGGACGAGGGCCGTCCAACTCCTGCAACTGTACATTTGCGACTTCGTTTTCCCTACCACAACTTATCATGGCACTGCCACTTTCCATTATGCCTAACATGCCAAGCAACAAACACACAACAACCCAAATAACTTCATGGCACCGAAAAGCACAAACAAAACCTCAAAATCCGTCACGATTCTTCCTCCTTTTTCAAGAATTCGACCTGCAAACAACGTATCGTCCAACTTGCTCCGCCATCATGGATTGCGAGAATCACTAGACCGCATCGAAAAGCTTTGACGTCATTTCCGCTCATTAGGCGGTACAAATAATAAAAATTTACTAATGAAACTACACGCCGTAATTGTTTTGATTGTTTCCTAACCGTTGCTATGTTTTATTTTTGCTTAAAAATATAGTAACAAAATTGTAAAAATTTCAGAAGGAATTAAAAAAAAAAACTATATATTTTACAATACAGCACTGTGAAATGACTGCTGTATTTAAGTGTTTTACTGCGTTTTACTGTTTCGAAAGCTTTTACAGAAGAAACATATTTTAATGTAGCCAATAAGGTTAAACTTGACTGTTGGAAAGATCTGATAATGGTTTAGCAAAATTCTACACTCTCATGATAGAGCCTTGAGTTTAGTTAAATTGAACTAAATTTACCTTAAATTGCAGTTTTGCGTTCTAAAGTGAAGTCGCCATCTTAGTGACAACGGCAACATCAAGGATTGTTAAAAATTTGAATTTATTAACAACAAAAAATAATAATCGTAGGTAGTATGGCGATCTACCACGTATTATATGAGTTTTCAATTATCAGTTTTGTTGACACCGGTGTACCATAACCATAGGTGGATGGGGACTGGGGTTATCCTTGTAGTTCTGTCCTGTCCACCCATAGTATTAGAGGACAGACCAGGTTATACTCCTATAAGAATTACGTATTCTCGACAAGCACTGGCTGATTTCCTGAACGGCGCAGTGTGCTGTGTGCATGCAGATAGAAAGCGAGAAGATTGTTTTCGCGGTGCTAGCGCTGGCTCAACGTCAGTCATGCTTTTTTTCTGCAATATATTTCTAGTACCAGGATTGCTAAACCTACCCTGCTAGTATAGAGCAGTGACATAACATAGTATTATTGTACATAACTCTATGGTGGAGCCAGTAACTGAGTTATCTGCAAGGGGCACTGGAGGGAAAAAAGAAGGTCGTCTTACTGAAGCCAATGCTATTAGACTGAATTTCTTAAGCCTATAACGCGCGATTTTTGTTGTTGGAAAAAACAACGTTTTTTTAAGCGTAAGAAATCCGCTCTCAAAGTACTGTCTTGACTAGACGTACCGTTGTTTTCCCTTACATTTTAATCCAGTGTCCCTTGTAGCTATGCCCTCCAGATGCTATCTCGTAGCCAATATGACGTCACTTGCCGCTGCTCTTTAGTAAACTGATAAGTAAACTACGTTATTTGGAGGTCAGAACTCCGTACAGAACAAACCAAATAGGGCGACTAAAGTCAAGGGTAGAGGATAATAGCAAGGTGTCGCCATCTCTTCATCAAGCGCACGAATTTGCAAACCAAACGACATGGTTTCCAAATTCTGCCAACGAATGACGCGACTTAGCAAACTTGGCAAGTAAGATAATATATTATTTCCTAACTCTCTTTACTTTAGGATGTAAAGGCCACAAGAGACAGCATGGCATTACTCACAATCATAATCTAAGATAGAATGCTATATTTTAATACCATTCATTCATTCATAAAATCTTTATTACAATATGAGTGATTCATTTAAATTCATTTGAAGAGTTTATTTTTTGTAGTCTAAATCAACCAATCGGATTTAACATTTTTAAAAATTAGTTACGAAAAAGACTTGCGTTTATTTCCGACGTCACTTCCGTTCCAGCTATGGCGCACGATGAACTGGTTTGAGCAGGAGTGGAGGCAAAATAGATATTTTGGTTGAAGTTGTGGCCCGATCTTGCGGTGTGTATTAGGAGGGGCCGAAGATATCGAGTAAATTAAGTTGTTACTCGCTACCAAGCTGCCTAACAGTTAAGAAGTAAGTAAATGTGCCCAAATATGTACTGTTTATTTTATTGTTTATGTCACGTGTTGAAAAATGTTTTGATAAAAAAAACTCGGGTTTACCCGCGCATGCTGCGCGGAAGTTTCTCTTGGCCGTCTGCTTGTACTGTCGCATGGCCGAATCAGTGCCGTTGTAATCTTACGCGCCGAATTTTACCCAACTGTACCATTGATCCCAAATATTGGTTACTTGATGTTTTAGCAGGGCAAGGTGGCCTAGTGGTTAGCACCACAGCACCAATCTGTGTCCAGTGGTATAGCCAAGGGTATACCGGCAGCGTATTTTTTTTTTCGTAAACAGTTCAGGTAGGCAGGTCGGATCTCGCTACGAAATTTCGTTACTTAGCACCCACTAGTGGTGATTATGTGTAAATTGAATTATGTGTAAATATTGCTGATCTGTTGTTGTTGTTGTAGTTAGGGTATGTTATGTTATGTTAGGTTAGGTCAGGTGAATTTAGTCGGATTAAACGGATTTTTTTTTCTGTACGCTGCTGGGCTGCATGGAGAGCTATGCAGCGAGTTTTGCTGAATTGTTTGCGAAAAAAATTATGCATGCCGGCATCCGTGGACCCTGCCATCTCTTGTCACACCAAGACCTTTCGCTGATGCCCAACATTTTTCCTTAAAAGAAATTAAAAAATGTTCGCAATAAAAACGACTACGGGGGTGGAACTGGTTTAAAGAAAGTGTGAAATATTGGTAGGTAGGCGTAAATATAAAAGAAAACTAAACCCTGGCATCATTTATCTTAATCCTCAAACGCCTTGGGTCAGTTTTGGTTTGGAGTCGAAGCTAACCACTGGTCTGTGCTTGCTCGCTTTGCTTGGGGTCCCCATGGAATCCTCGCAAGCCTTGCGTTAATGTTTCGTTTTTATTTGTTAGAAGTCAAGTAAAATACCTTCCAGGTGGTAAAGGGTTGATATGTTTTATCCAGTGCCGTAACTAAGTAGCAAGCACAGGGGACGCAACCTGTTCTGATGTTGCCCCAAAAAGAGTAATCTGTTGCCCTCACCCACTACTTTTTATAGCATTTTTGCTCCACTGTATTTTGTCAGGGGACTCGGTGAGTCCCTTGAGTTCCCCTTACGGCACTAGTTTTATCTCATCGTGCCTTACGACCATGCACTCTTGGCACTAAGTAAAAGACTGTCACAATGTTGTACGCCACGGAAAGCTGCCACTAACTGCGGAAAATCTGCAGTTAAGTGGCTCTTTCCTGACAACTGTTAGAGTAGATTGCTAAGGCAAAAAAGGTGCTTTTTTTTCTTATATGGTTATCGCTGGTGTAGTGATCTCTTCTTTTCGTGAATCCAAGGGCCGGTGGGGGAAGGTGGGATGGGTGGCTGTTACATTGGCTGTCAGAGATTCGGCTGACAATGCTCCGCTGGGGGCTCTGCTTTTTGTCTCGAAATTTCTTTTTGAATCCGCATAATCCACTGCGGGAGTCTTAGTTTTGCTGCGCTCATTTGTTTCTTTTATTGCCTTTAGGTGCAAATTATTTCTTTATGTTTAAATTACTTTGGTCTTGCCATGTTTTCCCTTTAAAAAAAAACAGCTTTTTTTTTCTCTCAGCAAAAACCATGAGAAAGTTGGTTGTTTTTAAGTTTAATGACCAGTTAAATTAAAACTTTATGGCGAACAACTTGTTGCGCCAAAAGAATGGTTCTGTATAGCCTACAGAGCGTATACAGAAGGTTCCTTTATAGCGAACTGTGAGTGAAGTGATTAAAGTTCCTTATAGGCCTACAGAGTGTAAAAACCTGACAAACTGAAACTATATCTGCTTTCTGATTGTTCTGCGAGGACATTGTGCATAAACTGTAGTATTACATTTTCGATGAAAAAAAGTTTCAATTTTTGGTTGTTAAGGTTTGCCAATATATTCACTGATTTCTTGGTTGAAACAATGGTTTGTATATGAGTTCCTTATAAGGAGGGTTTTTTGTATATGAAAAGGCCTTTACAGCACTGGGTTCTTTATAGTATGGAGCTGTTCCTCGTATAGAGGTTCCTGCTCCCGGCCCTGACAGCCGTCATCCTCTGACCTTAAAAGAGCTTGGCCCTGTTATCCGTTCTGCTCTAGCCCAACTCTTCAGTAAATCCATGGCAGAGGGCACTCTTCCACGCCTATCCACAAAGGGGGCTCAAGATCCTCTGTTAATAATTACGCCCTATCAGCCTTACCAGCATTCCCTGCAAAATCATGGAAAAATTATTTTCAAGACTATGCTTTACTTTGCCATTGACAACAGCATAGTCCACCAGAACCAATATGGAAGGCTGCCTGGTCGGTCAACCACCCACAATCTCATCCACTTCCTCGACAAAATCACAGAGTGGCTTGACGACAAGCTCCCAAGCTGATGCAGCCTATGTTGACTTAGCTAAAGCTTTTGACACCTTACCTCACACCAAACTTCTGAGAGTTCTCAGTGATGTAGGCTACTCAGGTGCACTCCTCGCATGGCTTACGTCTTTCCTCACCAACCGGCACCAGAAGTGTAGTGCGGACGGTCATCTCTCTGCCTCAGTGGAAGTAGTCAGTGAAGTACCACAGGGGAGTGTCCTTGGTCCACTCCTCTTCATTCGTTTCATGAACACCCTGTATGAACATCTTCAAAGTGACAATTGTATTTTCCTCGAAGACACCAAGATCTTTGCCGTCTCAAACGATCTTGCTAGCACTGCGAAACTCCAAGCCGATATCTCCAACATGGTGTCCTGGACGCACGCCATGGACATGGACCTTAACGGGAGTAAGTGTGCTCTGAGGTTTGGCACCCAACCTCACCAGGCTGACTATCGCTTTAGCCCAGGAATGCCAATGACAGAGAAGAATTCACAACGAGATCTTGGCATCGTCATTGACTGCGACCTGAACTTCTCCAAACAGATTCAGGCTGCCGTGGCTAAGGCTTATGGGGCCCTCGCCATCATTCGGACCACCTTCTCAACCCTCCCAAGGAAGACCTTCCTCATGCTGTACCGCAGCAAAGTTCGCAGCATTCTGTAGTATGCAGGCCAAGCATGGTGGGTTCGTTTTGAAGAGGACCGTGACAAGCTGGAAAGTGACCAGAGACGTGCCACTAAACTTGTTGTGGGACTCAAAAACGCGTCCTACCCCGACCGGCTTGCTGCCCTCAAGCTCCCAACACTAAATTACCGTCCTATCAGAGGTGATCTGATTTTCACTTACAAGATCCTCAATGGTGAAGATCCTGCAGCCAAGGATCTTCACCCTCTCTGCGAGCTCAGCCACTCGGAACAATGGGGCAAAACTCTTTAAGAAGAGATGCAACACGTCCCTTCGCCAAAACACACTTCCTTTCCGTGTGGTTAACACCTGGAACAAACTGCCTCAACATACCATCGAAGCAACGTCGGTTCTGCAGTTCAAAAAGAGACTGGATACCGTGCTCCCTTTCATCATCGCCCCCTACAGTTGTAAAAACTGGTAGCTTCGTGGGTACCCTGGTGTCAAAAGCTCTTTTTGCTTACTGCTGGGATTTTTTTTTCATATTCATATTCATATTATATAGGCATATTTTTATCATACAAAACAAAAGGAGGCCAACCAAATTGGTAAAAAGTGTTTTTATAGGGAAAAGATCCTTATACGGAAGTTCGTTAGATCGAGAGTCTACTGATGTAGTTGACGTCACAACGCGAGGTAGCCATGATAGTGGGAACTCCATTTGTTTTGAACATAACTAATATTTTGGTGGCAAATTTGAGCACCGTGTTGAAAAAAAAATGTGCAATGCGAGCATGTAGCCTAAATATCAAAACTTTTGTTGTCGTCCGCTTTTTATCTAATGGAAAAAGATAATTCCTCAACTTCTCCACTCAAGGCTGTTCAGTTCCTATCCTAAATAGAACGCTTCTTAGAACCTGGATTGCTTTCCAGCTGACCGAATGATGATAAAAATTAACCATGGAAACAGGAACTTGTGACAATTTTATCAACAGTTTGCCAACCCTATAATTCGATTTTGACATCTATCGGTATAGGCTATTGCTTCTAGGACGGTTGAAGGGGAAGAAGCTCTTACTTAACCCCCCCCGGGGCCCCTCGGACTATCCCCCCCCCAGGGCCCCTCCTCCATCCCTCAGTTAACTGCCACACCCTGGAGAATGAAGGCAATGTGTCAAATATATGTTAATAATATCACTATTTTCTAAGGCTGACACTGTTTGGAAACTTGGTGGCTTCTCTTATACCATTTTACATTTTTGGGGAGATATCATAACTTTCGTAGATATTTTCAAGTTTTATCTGCCTTCATCTATAGGCCTACCATCATTCTGAAACTAGCCTATAATGAAGTGTATATTTGTGGTGTTGCACAGTAAAACTCTGCCCTGCCCAGTACAATTAAGTCCAAGGCAACTGACCTACCTGCCCTCTACGTCAACGAGTTTAGTATAGCAGACGAAGCGCGTAGAGAGAAGCAACGTGACAATTAGGCTCACCATCAGTGTTGCATTAGACCACATTATTCCTAGGATAGGCCTAATCTTGGTTTTGGCTTTTGGGGGACAAATACACGTTTTACTGTTTGATCGGACTCTATTCTCACAGTCTGCTTTTTTAGTACCCTCTACGCTGAAAACGGCAAAAAAATTCCCCTGGTACCATAGTCGATGAATGAACTGCCTTTTTTCAACACCAATGCATTCTGACCGAGATTCTGGGACTCACTAAAACAAGTGTAGAGCATGTTGAAGTCATCCACCCTTCTATGTGAGGGTGCTATGCTTCATGGCACGGTTGAGCCACAGAGGGTGGATAGTGAAGACTGAAAAAAAATTGAAAGTGTTTTTTTTCCACGACCCAACTTTTTAACAAAGTACTCCACATCTCTACTTTGATGTTAGTTTACAAATACAGAGCAAGAGAGTTACTGTCTGCCGCCTCCTTTTTTTCCTCGATAGTGGGATAGTATCCATGCATGAGGCAACAACTGCGGCAGTGCTTTACTGCGCTTGACCAAGCGGCATATTTTTGTTTTGTTTTTGTCTTCTGAAACCTGAATGCAGTTTGAAAGTTTAGCCTACTTTTTAATTTTTTAGGGTAATAACAAGTAAGAGGTTGCTTTACTGACTGTGTTGGTCAGTTTGTATAAATGGTTTTCCAGTTCGAAGGATAACCTACACCATAACGCAAAAATGGTTTGAGCTGTTGGCTTTTAATCTACTCAACGGGAAAGCTGACGTTGAGATGCTGAATTTGGTATAGGGGAATGTCATAATCGGTAAAAAACTATATTTGTTGAGTACCCTCTACCAGGGCCCCCACATCAAATTTTGGGGCATGGGACTAACTAAAACAGTGCCCCCCCCCCCCCTCCCTGTTAAAAAAAAAAACATTGTTTTTTGTGATATAATGTTAGCTGACCACAATTGTGCTTAACGAGTTGGGTCATTCATTAATCCAGGCTGTTTACGTTGAAGACTTCCCTGCCTAACAAGTTCAAAGGTTTGCACTGCATTACTCCTGGTCCCTGCTTGTTGCTGTTGTATTGGAGTTGTTTGTTGTATGTAATTGCTAGGAGTATAAAAAAAATTCACAATACTCCAGGGCTGCCAACAATGTGAAAAAATGTGAATTTTCTGGATTTTTGTAAAAAAAAAATAAACTATACTACAAGAGAGAGCCAAAGTCATGCAGGACCAAGGTTTTAAAACATTTGAGTGAAGCTTGTACAAATCAACATTTAACAAAGATGAAAGCCGCGAATGCCATTTTCAAGGTGCTCAGTAGCTGGGTGAAAAAGAGACAAAAAAAAATACACAGCTGGAAATATCTGCGGCTTCTGCCTCAAAAAAATAAAATAAAGTGATGTAACCTAAGCGTATAGCCTAACAAGAACGAAGATATAAAGGTGGGAAAAAAATGCAGTCACTTTGCTGTGAAAATTTTGAAAAGTTTCTGAAGTTGCGAAAATGTGAACATTTTGATAAAACTTGTGCGAAAAATTGTGAAAAAATAAAAATGTGTGAAGTGAAATTTTGTGAAAAACTGTTGCACTCCGGTGGCAACTGTGATACAAATCAAGCACATTACTCGTAGTTATCTTAACTCGTAATTGAGGAAAAAAGATTTTTTCAGCACGTATGGTACCCTTGAGTGAACCTCAACCCCCCCCCCTCCATGCCCCTCCCCTCTGCTGTGGGGGCCCTGCCCACCACCATTACTTTGCTGCTATTTCAATAATAGTAGTGAATGTTCAGGAATAATTACGCACAATTTCAGAAGTAAAGAATACAATTTACAAGCATTCTTGCAAATTTTTGGTAGACTGTTCGTCAGTCTTCATCAGTCACTACCACTTGTTGGAAAGATTCGTTCTACGTTGTCACCATGTGTATTCCTATTTAAATTCAGTGTTCCAATCTAGCGTGGCCTCCCGTATTTATTAATAATAATTTATTAATAATATTAGTCCTGAAGCACCTTCAGTAAGAAAGCCATATTGCTGCAGGAAAGCGGGGAAAAGTTTTTGCCGTGTGGTCCATTAAAAATTAAGGTTAAAAGCTGATGTGAGAAACTGAGAGTACATAAACCAGTTTCCACGGATGGGAAACCATCTTTTTAAACATGTTTAGCAAGAAGCATGCATTTACTGCAGAGCCAAGATAAACAATTTTTTTTCCGTGTTGGAATTTGAATCTGGTTTTCAATGACTGGAGACACGGGCACGTGCCTGTATCGTGGCAGCGGTCTGTAGCTATGCTAAAATTTAAATGTAGTGGGAGTGCCATGCTTCATCTTCCTAACCCATTGCGCCCAAAATAGTTATCGGGATGAACACTGGCGCTTCACTTGTACAAACTGCGAGTGCCAAAGATGCATTTAAAACTGGCAGTTATTAATTACGACTCGTTCGTTGGCCAACACACACGCAGAGAAAATGGTTTGTTTTTAGATTTCTTGGCCTATATTTAGTGTGGATGATGCATGAAAGTTTATTGTGGGCTTTAAAAAAAAAAGGAAGCTGTTTTTGTGAAGTTTGTGGCCAGATGTTGAGTGAGTGGGTGTCTACTTTCTTCCGTGTGGCCGTTTAAATACAAATTATAAGTGGCCTAGTTGATGTAATTTAAATAAGTTTCAAGGACTGTCAGATATAACTCTTATGGTATGTCACATTAATGCTCTGGTGTACAATTTAAACCGCGAAATAGTTCAGATAAAAACATTTGAAAACATTAAAATCGTAAACAAAATTAAAATATACTTTTGTGAATAAATAGAGATGCAAACCTATTTACGTTCCCTTTTGGACTTAAAAGTCAGACTGCTGAGTGGAAATTGAACCTACGATCTTTAAGTCCAAAAGCCGAAGTCCTACCGCTCAGCCATGCTGAGCGGTAGGACTTTAACCTTGGTCTCAAAGATCGTGGGTTCAGAGTCGGACTGGGTAGGAAAGGGCGCCTGTGCCATTTATCGTAATGACCAGGGAGAGGCCCCATGTGTTTTACAGGAAACTTTGATGAAGTGATGGTGCCTCCTACCATCTAGGGGTTTTGGGAACTGCTTGAAACTCCCCAAGCAGAACTACGGGGTCGAGCTCAAGATGCTTGGCTTATTTTCATATTCTGTCATCATTTCTGGCTTCGGAGTGCAATCTTTAACATACATTTTATATTTCAAGTTAAATACAGATGCAAACCTATTTACCCTGCCTTTTGGACTTGTATGTCTGACTGCCTGAGCGGGGAATCGAACACACGACCTTTTAAACCAAAGGTGAGGTTCTACCGCTGAGCCATACTGACCTCGGCCTTTGGTTTCGAAGGTCGTGGGTTCGATTCCCCGCTCAGGCAGTCTGACATATAAGCCCAAAAGGTAATGTAAATAGGTTTGCATCTGTATTTATTTAACTCTTGTGTGAGCCTTTGGCTTTTCCGTCCTCAATTATATTTCAAGTAATGCTGCTTTTGGAAACTTTGGAGTGGGTGGGGGGGAGGGGGTGTTAAAAGAAAAGCGTTTAAAACGTAAATAAAGGGAGGGAGAAGAAAGAAGGGAATTTGTGCCTGAAAAGAAAAGTTATCAGTGGACATGGAATCCAAAACCATTGTGGGGAGGAGAAAAAATAGGCAATGAAAGTACGGTGGCCAAAGGGCACCTGGCACTATGGCCAGTCCGAGTCTGCTTGGGTTCGATTCTCGTTCAGTCCAAAAGGCAACGTAAGTTGGGTTGCAACTGTATTTATTTATCACTTTTAGAGCCATTTTGCTTTCCGTCATGTTTTTAACCTTTTGTCAATACCATAGATGTGCTTAGGTTGCCGTGTAAATCATGATTTCATTTTATCAAATCCGTAAAAACTGTTACTTTAAAAAAGACTATGCCAACAGAGCTTATATACGTGAGGCTTTAGACAATGCCAAAAACTATATACTGGATCGGTTCATTAATATGGCAACGTTTTTCTAACTGTGGAACAGTTTCAGGTAACAACGTGTGTTTTGCAGAGTTTCCCTCGGGAAATTGTCGAGTATCTACTTTTAGGCATACATGCAAAATCTCACCAAAATGTGATATTATATGATCAGAATGTAAAGTTGTCTCATGAAAAGTGATTTTAGGTTCAAATGTAGGCTACAACAAATTATGTGATTTGTCGGAGTTTGTTTGATGACTGATTTTGTTGGGTATCCTAGATCCGGTAGATTTTGCATGTACGCAGTTTTAGGTATGACTAAACACTTCGTAATTTATACATTATTATTTTATATTTGAAAGAGCACGAAGAATTGGAGATTAAGTTTTGAATATTGGTATTTAGTACTAGGAAAAAATGTGTGAATTGGTATGTGATTGAAAATTTGGTAAATATGTGTAACCTTAGTCAGCCTGTTCAGCAATGCTGACTGAAGGATAGAGCGAGTTATTGATAATAGCTGAGCACTCATCGAGCTGGGAGCATTTTAGGTCTAGCAGTTTGGTTATAATCATTCCATGAAATTTATTGCCAAATAAGCCATCTGTTAGCTAATTTAAACTTTATTGCGACAAAAAGCTGCTAGAGAAAAGTTTGTTAAAAGTAGAAGTTTAGTCAAGTCTGAAAAACACTGATACACGCGTGTTTAAAATGTGCATGCAGCCTGCTGGTGGCTGGCAGAATGAATGGTTGTGTGCAAGTTTACAACTGTCTAATCGTAAATTTAATTTTTTTTTAATTTAGAAATTTTCTTTAGAATTGTAAATTCATTTCATGAGAGGAATCGTGACTGGTAATCTCGAATGTATATTAAACAAATAATGATTTTAAAGATTCTCAGTTTTGCTTCATATTATCAATCCAAGTGCAGGCCTGGAAATATCTTCCATGGCTAACATGGTTGCGGGACAATATTTTCGCCCCATTCAGAGGGTTCACATCAAGTACCAGGTAACTACAGTGTACATTTTGGACACCTTGCGCAGCTTACTGGGACACTGTGGAGCATTTTCTGTTACGGCTTCCAAATTTCATTTAGGAACGCAAACTGTTCCATATTTTTCATAGGAAAGTTAGATTTGCAACAAGCTAACATTGTATGAAAGTTTTATATGTGCAGGTTTATACATTGACGGAACACTTACTCTCAACCAAAGAGTGTCAATGCAATGTCTGTAATATATTTGTGTTAACATCTAATGCGTTTTACACCAAATATACTTATAGTAAATGATGACATGTCTTTATGCCACGTTGTCGTAACTTGGAGTTCTTTATTACACGTTCAGACATG
Source organism: Lithobius niger (assembly GCA_023313725.1). Classification (NCBI taxonomy): domain Eukaryota; kingdom Metazoa; phylum Arthropoda; class Chilopoda; order Lithobiomorpha; family Lithobiidae; genus Lithobius; species Lithobius niger. The sequence continues at coordinate 49,272 of JAHWFP010191937.1, read as the reverse complement.
CCCAATATACAAGCGGCTAATGCCCGGGTTACTGGTGGCATTAGCGGCACACCACGCAATTAGTCACAAGCAACCACTGATCTGTACATACCCTACACGCACCTTTTTTTAGTTATGCCCCGGGGTTGTACAAACGGATTTGTGATTAATTACAATAATACACAATCATTAATATGTTTACAAATTTAAAGTTCCAGTATGGATGCTGTGGGCTGCCACGGATAGTGTGGAATGTCTCCAGGGTTGTTTGATTTAAATCAACCCGGTTTAAATCATTTTGCCTATTTTAGTACATTTAGTCAATTTTTTGTATTGATAAATACTTCACTGTATTGCAAAATGACTGCGATGTTGCTGGAGTGCGCAAGAGCAAAATCCTTCATAGGTTTATTTTCTATGTTGGGGTGTTAGCCTAAGCCTAACCATTTAGCAAGCATTAAGAGACTATAAGAAACATTTTGTGTGTTTGTTTATCTAGTCTCTTAACCTGTGCATGCGATTTCCCAATGCGGAAACTAAAGTGAAACTGTGCCGGTAGCTAGGAAAGTCATTGTGAGCCTGGTTGACAAAAGAAAAGAGTGGGTTAAGTCTGCAGCAAGCCGCAAAAAAGACTCCCCTAGTTATGCTTAAATGCAAATGTAGTAACCGAGCCAGAAGATAATGAAAACATAACTATCACCCAACTTTGGTTAACCAAGGTTTTGAAATAAATTTTGTATTTTAATGATTTTTACCCCTCCAATTCAATGTGGTATACAAAATAACTTTTTTTTGAAAAATACAATTTAAATCAAACAATTCGATTTATATAAAAAAAATCTGATTTAAATCAAATAAATCCAATTTTTTTGATTTAAAAAAAAAATCATGATTTTTTCCAACTCTGAATGTCTCTTTCCAAGAAAGGTTGTTTGTTGTTATTGTCTGCATAAGTTGCACAAACTACACACTGATTCACCACGACCTCAATCTGTTTATCCATTAGTGGCCAATACACTAAAGCTCTAGCTTTGACTTTACAAGCAACAATACCTCTGTGACTGACATGCAAAAGTTTAAGAATTTCATCTCTACACATCAAAGGTGTCACAACACGCTTACCTCTACAAACTAGGCGATCATCAATGAACAATGCATCTTTAAAGTTCCAGTACTGCTTTAACTTAGGGTGGACCAGCTTCTTGTGATCTGGCCAACCATTTTGAAGGTATTTGCACAATGTTTGTAACACTACATCTTCACGTGTGGCTTTTTGAAACCATGCCATCTTTTCAGTCGTTACATCTGCACACAAAGTATGAACAACCTGGTCTGTCTGTGAAGTGTCTACAGCCCCATCAATAGGTGCTGTAGAAAGTGCATCCAGTAGCACCATCTGCTTAGCCAACCTGGCAAGTACTCAAGAACAAAGTCAAACCTCTGCAATCTAAGTAGCAATCTTTGCAACCTAGGAGATATCTTATCAAATGGTTTTTTACTCACCACTAGCAGTGGTTTGTGATCGGTTTGTAATACGAATTTACTACCAAAAAATGTATGTGTGAAAATGTTCCACAGCAAACACTAAGCTTAACATCTCTTTTTCAATGTGTGCATAATTCTTTTGACACTCTGTAATGGTTGCGGAAGCATATTCTACCGGCTTCCCATCTTGAAACAAAAGTGAGCCCAAACCAAAAGGACTCGCATCCGCAGGTATCATTGTAGGCTTAGTCGGATATAACTCTGTGAATATTTTGTCATGGTCTGCGTCCCAATTCCAATAAACATCTTTATGCAACAATTTCCTTAACTGCAATGTACGAGTTGACAAATGTGGTAAAAACTTTGTCATATAGTTTATAACACTAAGCAGTCTCTGCAAATCTTGTTTACAAGCAGGAGAAGGCATTGACATAATGGCCTTAACTCTATCCGGGTCAATTTGTATACCTTTTGCAGATACAACATGCCCTAGCAATTTAATTTTGTCTAGGCCTACTTGCAACTTGTTTTTGTTTAACTTTAAGTTATTAGATGCAGCTGTGTCTAATAAAGCTTTCAGTTGTTCATTATGATCTTTTTCATCTTTACTTCCACATGCGACATCATCGGCGAATGGCTGAATTCGCTTTTCATTTTCAAAAACTTCATCCATCGTTCTGTGGAAAATTTCAGTTGCAACTGACATCCCAAATGGCAAGATTGTGTACCTGTATCTGCGCAGGTGATAAATGTACATATCATGGGACTTTCATGGTCTAGTGGTAACTGCCAAAATTCATCTTAAGCTTCTACAAGTGTAAATTTAACAGCACCCATAAGTTTTTGAAAAATACTTTCAGTTGTTGGCATAGCATAATGTTCCCTCAACAATGATTCATTTAATGATCTTGGATCCAAACAGATCCTTACTTTACCATTAGCTTTTCTGGTTATTACAATTGGATGTACCCATTGTGTCGGTTCTGTGACTTTAACAACTCCAAGACTCACCATACGGTTTAATTCAGCTTTAACACTATCTTGTAATTTAAGAGGTATTTTTCTGGAAGCAGCTATGGTGGGAATAGCATTTTCTTTTAGCCTAAGTTTAACCACTCTAGGTACCCTACTCATACCTTCAAAAACATCAGAATACTGGTCAATTATTTGCTGTGATTTACTGACCAACTCTTTGGTTTCACTAGCTACACTGTCTAGTACTTTAATGAAACCTAGCTTCTTGCAAGCTTCACCACCTAAAACTGGTATACATGCCATATCCACTACATGAAATTCTAGGCTATACTCTACACCTTTGCTAACACATGGCAAGGAACACGTTCCTACAACCGGAATTGATTGCACTGTGTATGACGATAGTTTGGCTTATACTTAGCACATGGCACCTGAGAGAAATGTGCTCTCTGTATATGTACTGGTAAGGTATTGACATCGGCAGCTTTATCCAATTTAAACACTACCTTTTGATTTCCTACTTTAATTTCATGATGCCATTCATCAACCTGATCGACCTGCAAGCTACCGACATACAATACGTCATGTCCTTGCTGATGATCTTCACTTGCGTCGTCAACTTGCTGTTAACAGAGTTCGATCTCCAGCAAGGTGCGAAGTGGTTTATCTTCGTGCACTTGTGACACACCTGTCCAAACGCTGGGCAGTTCTTGAAAGAATGCGTCATCGCACATTTTGAGCAGGCATGAGCACCGTCGCTTTCTTGCTTCTTTGTGGCTCAACTCGGATTACGCTTATTTCGGGTTAGGCTTAATTGCTTTTCTGCTGACGACTCTCTTCATTTTTAGGGATGGGCGTTCAATTTTGTGCTGATCGCAATGCCACAACATCAAGTGGTATTTCTTTACTCATGGTCATAGCTTGCTGGCAACTCCTCTCAGCAGCTCTGCACAAGTCAACTGCTTTTTGTAAGTCAAAATCCTGCCTTAATAGACACTGACGTAAGGCATCATCATGCACATCTATTACTATGCGATCACGAATCAATCGATCTTTCAACATAGCATAATCACAGTCCTTGGCAAGTAATTTTAACTCTTGCACAAACTGAGCTATGGTCTGATCTTCTTTTTGCACCGTGCAATTGAACAAATAACACGTAAACGTGATGTTTCTGTACACCTGGTAATGTTCATCGAACTTTTCAAAATATGCGCAACAGTCTGTGAATCACCACTCTGACTTGGGATAAACACAAACGTCGAGTACAGATCTTAACCTTGCTGTCCGATCGTGTGCAATAGAAGAGCTCTCTGCTGTTTGATGACAGGTTTAGAATTGAAACCCAAAGCATCAAGATAATTGTTGAATTCCCGGCACCACTTCTTCCATGAGGTTGCTGGCACGCTACCTTCTATGAATGTGTGCGGTGCTCTTACATCGAAGCATCCATTTTGAAAATCGAAGGCTTGCTCTGATGGCGACCGCCAAATTTTCCACTTCTTACCAAAGTGAAATAAACGTAGAACTCGTCTCCAAAACTGGACTGCTGGATTCATTGAACTCACTGGTTCTCTTCTGACACCATGTAATATATTCATGTTAACATCTAAGGTGTTTTACACCAAATATATTTACAGTAAATGATGACACGTCTTTAAGCCACGTTGTCGTAACTTGGGAGTCCTTTATTACATGTTCAGACATGCCCAATATACAAGCAGCTAATGCCTGGGTTGGTGGTGGCATCTAGCGGCGCACCACGCAATTAGTCACAAGCCACCACTGATCTTCACATACACTACAATGTCGAGGAGAAAATTTTCGGCAGTTTTATCATAGGTTTTTTGCCTGTGGTCTTTTGTCTTCTTCAGGCCATTAAGGTACAAACACTTTTCTTCATACTACCGTACACGCTGCATCAATTTTTAAATTTTTAAATGTGCTCCATTACTTCCTGATTCTCCGGGTCGTTATTTTAATGGAGGTTTCCACTTGGCCTGTGGCTGCTTTCCATTGCTGTGAGAGATCGTTGGTGAGATCTGGGGAAATAAGATTACTAATGCTCTAGTGATATGCCTCTTGCAGAAGCAAAGCGCAATTTTTGCCGTGCGATGGAATCGACTCGATCACCGAAGTCGCCACTTGACTTATCGCAGGGATGCTGCCGGTGTAAAAAAATGTGAAAATTTGAAAATTTGCCAATGGTAAATCGCACAAACGAAGTAAAAACAATCACATTATCTGCCCTAATTGTGGGCCCTGAATTCTGTATGTAGGCATGCCTATGGTTAGAACACACAACAGAAAATATGTTGGTTTACGGGCAGAGTCGCTTTGAAGTAGCTTTCGCTCTCTTGAGTGAAATTAGAGAGAAATTACGATTACATACTGAAAAAGAAAAATTTTATTAAAGAAATGTGAAACTAGTGATATCCGAAAACGAAGAAATAGTGATACGAAAATGAAAATTGGTACGTAAAAAATGTGAACAATAAAAAGCAGGTATGTGAAAAATGTGAAAAAATGAAAAGCGGGTATGTGAAAAAATGTGAAAAAAGCTGGTACTCCTGGCAGCACCCCATGTTATTGTCTCACTCTTCATGCTGCCATAACGCCGTGACCCACAGTGAATTCGATGATCTCGTACAGTCTGCAATCATCAAGCTTTCGTCTGTAAATCCAGCCCCCCAGCCCTCCTGCTCCTCGTCAGTCTGCCGGGAACACACAAGGGAGTGGGTTGCGTCAACCTCAAGCCGCGACAGCCGCAACAGGCCGCCTGTCTCCAGCCACACCGATTCGAAAAGGTCTCTCTCAACGTCTCGAACCGCCCATTTCCACTACGACACGATGCCTCCACCTCTGGGCGTAAACATGCATTCTAATGGGAATCCCGACCCTCAGGCAGCTGTTAACCCCGCAAGACACATTCATTTTTCCGGACGACACGGGCAACGAAGACCCAACACTCTCGCTCGCCCAGCTATTAAAAACTGTAGAAGAAACAGTCCTGGACTGTTTTCTCTACAAACTCTCGCAATCTACGGATGCACCGGTCATCAACAGAGGACTAAAGACGGGATTCGGCTTTGCCCTTCGAGACAGTGACGCCAAACCCCTCAATCTACTGGGACAATCGACCACGCTACTAACTTGCCTTCTACGCAACGGTGACACCCTTCTGGGCAAGGGCGGCTCTCTCGAACTCATCAAGGACCCGCCGCCGCCACGTCCTGGATGAGATGCCTCTTTCCAAGCTTTTGGAGGCTGCTCTACAAACGCTTGAAATTTCGATACATATCCAGAATGCGAATTCTGAACGCTGAAGTCCAACTCAATATCTGCACTTCCCTTTCAATTCCTCGGAAGGCCGAAATTCCGACCCATGTTCTCTACGATGACAAATGCCTTCGGATGAGTCTCCGTGCCACTTCCCAGGCAGACGTCCTAAACACTGCAACGAATGCATTATGTGAAAAGCTATCCACTGGCCCAGAGCCCGAAGAACCTAAGTAGGTGGCACTGCTAATTTCCCAGCTCTTTCAAAAGGCAAGCTTCGCTATCTACCACTCCATGGTGTGGACAACTAAAGCTGTCTTCAGCAACGTCGTCCTACTCCGGGAAATAGCCCTAACCTCGCAGCACATTTGAACGAGTCACGAAGCGCCGATTACGCAACAAGCTGATTCACGAAACCGAGACGTTATTCAGGGAACTAATACCTACTCTGACTCCTCATCTCGACATTTCCCGCAAGCCGAGATTCGTCCGTTCTACTCAATCCGGCCCACGACTTCTTAAAAAGGCTCTAAACCACCAAACCAAGGCCCGACGGACAACTGGAACAAACCCCGCCCGCCTCCGCCTGACAACAACCGAAATGAAAGCAAGCAAACACAACGGCCACAGCAATCCTTTTGGACCGACCAGCCGACGCGTTTCCGCATGCCCAGCTCAACCAAGAGTCAGAACAAGCAAGCCGCACTCCCGATCGCAGAAGCCGCTACTCCTCGCCATAGGGCAGGAGCTCCTATCGAAAGAAACAATAACCCCACACTGCTTTCGTCCCGACCGGTGGGAGCCAGACTGCAGCATTTCCTGCCGGCAGCAGGAACAACAAAGAAATTTTGTCGATAATCCAGGACGGCTTTCGGCCGGTTTTTCATTCCATGCCACCATTAGCAAGCTCGCCACCATGGAAATGGGCTCCTCAAACTAACAAAGATCTCTCAGCCGAGGTTCAACAACTCACGGAAAAACAAGCCATTCAAGAGTGCCACAATCCAAAACCAGGATTCTACAGCTCGATTTTCCTCCGATCGAAATTATCGGGGGCAATCGACTAATTTTCAATCTAAAACCTCTCAACCAGTTCATCTGCAACCATCATTTCAAATGGAAACATTAGAAACAATCTAACTCTCCCTCAAGAGAGACGACTGAACAGTCTCAATCGATCTGGAGGATGCTTATCTACACGTTCCACTACATCCAAAGTCCGATTACTTCTTCCTTTTCTTTTACAACCACAAAATTTACGAATTCAGGTGCCTCCCATTAGGCCTAAATGCCGCATTGCGCATTTTCACTTTTAATTCTGAAACCCGTATTAGCCAAATTGCATCAACAACAAATCCAGGCGAATGCATACCTTGACAATTGGTCACTGAACTCTCAAGACCCTCAACAACTCAACAAACACGACGTACACAATAAACCTCCTGAACTAGCTGGAATTCGAAATAAACTACCCGAAATCTCATCTAACACCAGCGCAAATACTCACTTTCTTAGGCGTTGCATTCAATCTAAAATCTCCAACAGTGACACCATTTCAAGAAAGAATGCAGGACTTCATCGAACACTCACGACAATTCCATCAACAACCCCTACACTCACTCAGCGAAATAAATTGATCATCGGTAAATTGGATGCCATGGCAGCTTTTGTACCGTACGGTCGCTGGATGGTAAGACCCTTTCACCACCACCGGATCGACAAATGGTATCCCCTGCCGGATCACCCCGACCACAAGCAAAAGTTGGACCCAGATTTCCCCCACGAATTCCTTCAATGGTGGTCAAACCCAAAGAATCTAGCCCAGTCCGTACCCCTTCACGAACCAATCCCTCACAGTCTACTCTTCACAGACGCTCCCAAACAGAATTGTGGGCTCACATGGACAACCTTCCAACATCAGGTCTGTGGTCCCCTCAAAACACGGAACACATCAACACACTAGAACTGAAGGCGACCGTGTTAGCCCTCCAACACTTCCGCCCACATTCAGAATCAAGTAATAAAGTCCAATCAGACAACAGAACAGCTGTTGCTTACATTCGAAAGGAAGGAGGGACAAAGTCACGGAAGCTACACGAGATCACCTCGACCATCTTCCGCTTTCTGCCAAGAAAACAATGTAACCCTGCTACCCTTACACATCCCAGGGAACAGGAATGTAATTGCAGACTCTCTGTCTTACCGGAAACCTCCAACAAGCGAATGGACACTCAACAAATCCATCTGCGAATATCTTATCAACATCTGGGGCACCCCAGTGCTGGACCTAACCACCATGAGACACAATGCCAGACTTCCCCACTCAGTCCGATTCCGGACGAAAAAGCCATAGCAGTAGACGCACTAACATTTCCATGGCAGAACGTATGTGCATATCTCTTCCCACCATTCAAACTCCTTCCTTAAGTTCTACAAAAGATAGAAGAATCACAAACCTGTTCCTCCTCAGAGCTCCACTACAGCCGTCAGCACCAAGATTCCTGCACCTTCTGAATCTCGTAGTTGACACCCCAAGAAGCCCGCCTCCTTAACCAGATCTTCTGTCACAACAGAAAGGATCCAAACTTCACCCAAACCTTGCCACCCTAAACCTTCATGGGTGGCTTCTGTCATCAAACTCCTCAAAAAGGCTGGAATTCATCAAGAAGAGGCCAACCGCATCGCTTCCAAAGCAACCAGGGACGACAGCCACTAGACAAGATGGTTTCATTGGTGTCTCAGAAGGGAAATTTATCCAATCGACCTCCCTTTACCAAACCTACTGAACTTCTTCACTAGCTTATTCAAAGAAGGGTTAAAAGGCTCAACCATACTGGTCTACCGTTCTGCACGGAATTCTGTTTTCAAAGCAGCAAACAAAACCTCCCTATTACCGCATTTCAACTCTAATCAAATCCTTCGAAAGAGAACGACCAACAACTGGACGACAATTCCCCAGCTAGGACTTAACCCACTGTCCTGAATTCCTTGATGCAAGACAGCTCCCTCCATCTTCTGACAGGAAAGACGGTGTTTCTCATAACTCTTGCCACAAGCCTTCGTTGCAGCGAAATGCAACTATCAGCTGACCCTACAAACTGCATTTTTGGCCCCAATTTCAGGTCAGTAACCCTCTTCCCAAGAACGAGCTTCAGAGCAAAAACTCAAAAATCCTCTGAACCTCCAAAGCCCATCATCATTCCGGCACTCACAAACATCGTAGGAGATGAACCAGAACGCCAACTCTGGCCCGTACGAGCCCTACATTTCTACTTGGCACGCACGACGCATGAAGACGTATGGTAAGGATGAAATCAACTTTTCCTACCCTGCGACTCGTCCACGGCGTAAACCTCAGCCACACTCGTGTCAAAATGGATCAGGAAAACGATCGATGCTGCATACGACAACGCTGATGATAAAGACGAAAACATGAGTGACAGCACATGAGCTCAGAGATATATCAACATCTTGGGCTCATCACAATGCTACCCCGCTAGAAGAAATCATGGCAGCAGCATCCTGGCATAAAAACTTCACCTTCACATCGCACTACCTGAGGGATATGTCAAGACAAGAAGATACACTACACCGGCTGGGACCAATCGTCGCAGCCAGGACCGTGGTCAACTCCCCTTAAGCACTCAGAACTAAGCAGCAGCAAGCCTTCCCCAAGCCGGAAGCAAGCCACCATCAAGACGGAAGCAAGACCCCTCAAACAACGGTCCTTTTCAGGGCCACCACATTTTACGAAAGAGAACCAAATTCCTGTTCCACCACCAGTTCTGAATAAAGTGCAATATTTATTTAAATTTTTTAGGGAATAGCTTGCTTGGAACCCAGGGCACCCGTCAAGGCGATGCCCGCCACCTAACTTTGACAAGCTCTCCTGTTAATGCTAAATTAACAGGTTATGTAGGTTTTCCAGCCGTAATAGAAGTCCATTTCGCGGCCCTCTGGTCTGGCCGGCTAAAAATGGTTTCTTTTATCTAGAAAAAAACGTACATAACCTACACCCGCCCTACCTCCTCTTGAGTCACCGCCTGATGTATTGAGAGGAAAATAAATGCTGAAAGCCTCAGTGCTCTCGCTTTTATAGAGAACTGCGACACGCATGCGCAGTAAGGTTACCAAGCAAGCGGCTACTAGCAACTAAAAAACCTCCAGGGAGACATCCATTGAGGAGCAATGAAAGCTAAATTAACAGGTTATGTATGTTTTCCTAGGTAGAAGAAAGCATTTTTAGCCGGCCAGGCTAGAGAGCCGGCAAAATGGACTTTCTTGCCATATTTTGTTCTGTTATTTGTTAATTTTTTAACTAGCCTATGACTTGAAGTCTTTGACTTTAGCTTTCCGTGCCCCTTGACTTCTTTTTAACTAAGGCTGGTCAAGGGACGAAAGAACCTTCATGAAAATTAGTCGCCACTTGCCGAATAATGAGGGAAATTCGTCATTTGGTGGCTTCATTTTTAGCGCTACCTGCCAGACTGCAAAAAAAAATCTTGATGCTCGAATTGTCATATCTCAGGGCCCGTCTTAGCTAGAAAGAATGGTTAACAGCATTGTGTTCAACATTACTTTCCATACAAAATTTTGAGTATTCTGCCAGCCTCTTTTCTGCATCTGTGAAGATTACTAATTAAATATATTTTTATTTTTTTTTGCAAATAGATGTCCTTTCCAAACAAAGAGCAACGCAAGCGTTGTTGGGATTGTCGTGATAAATACTGGGAATGCCTGGACACAAATAAGGATGATAACAATCTATGTAAGGAGCTGCGCAAGTTGTATGAAACTACCTGCCCTTCCCAATGGGTTAGTATTATATTACGCTAGTGTTCTACTTTAGTTTGAAAAAAAATGAAAGTAGTGGTTAGATATAAATAAGACAGAAAAAAACAAGTTCGGTTAAATTTATGGTGTCAGTCGGCCAACATGCAATAACCAAGGTTTTATTTTAGGTAGGTGATACAGAAAATTCCCTACAGTGGAAATAATACTGTGCATAATATTCCATAGCCTATTTGATGGGTTGAGCGAAATGCATTATGTAATTTTCCTTTTTCTTGTTTTTTCGCCTTTCCATTCCAATTTACGAGTTGGAGCTGTTGGATCCCATTATGTTGAGCTTTGGTTGTGTATTATTTTTCGTCTGGGTTTTGGTGTGTGCAGTTATGTGGCTTGTAATAACCCACACGTAAACCCTACAGTTATACGTGCAGAACTCCACCGGCCACTTGTCAATTATGTGCCTTTCTGCATTTAAAAAAATTAACTTTTTCATTGGCAACTAAGTTTCACATTTGGCGATTTAAAATATTTGGTCTACCTGCCAATGTCACTTCAAAAAAAATAATATGAATCTGCACCTATACCTACAGTCCGAGGCAGTCATGGTCAATAAAAAAAAGGTCATTATTGCAGCATGGCAATACTGGGGGCACATTTTGCATTGTACCTTGTTCTTAGCTCTTGAGATTTGTAACTGCAGTTCTCTGAGCCTTGGGATGTGTATACAGCGACAGAGGCTGTAACCACTTTAAATGGTTACAGCCACTAATTTCTTACTTAGTATGTCCTCTCGCATCATTCCGGTGACTCCTGAATCTGGAAACCCAAGAAGGTATACTGTTCATGTAGTACTGAACATAGGGTCAGTTTCACTCGAATTTATTTTGTATAGAGTTGGAAGGTCAGTTTCGTATCTCATTTACTCTTGTACTGCATTCATAGGTTTCATTTTCATGTGAGTTCATATTGCAGTCTTGTATTGGTGTCAATTTCATATCTGGAGTTCTTCCAATATTTTGCAACTCGAGAGCAGAGTACCCCTGTACATCATACACTAGAGATCGTACAGAAGATATAGCGTCCCTTCTCCAGGAAGTGATGTTCGTCTTCCCTGATCAGATAACAATGACTCGCCTCTGATTAAATAAGGATTGTAGCTGTAGAGGACCTCTTTGTCTTCCATCTTGAATCTCGGTGGCCATCAATCACTTCAACCGTGACAGCAGCTATTTTGAATCTCGGCAGCATTCATGAATCTCCTCGGCCATCTTTAATCACACGGTAAGTCTCATCTTGAACCGCCTCCCACTTTGATGAAATAGTAAGTCGAATAACTATTTTTTCTTTTGTCATATTGTGAGTTAAAAACAAATCCTCTTGGTTGGGCCGAGGCGTTTAGCCACTGGATGTCGATGCTAGCTTATAAAGGAAGGTTAATGGTTACTTTTATACATGACTGTTGAGTGATGTGCCATCATTGACATGCCAATCCCATAATCAATATAGTTGGCCATGTCGCAGGAAAGGCCATTGCCCATAACACAATTTGCTGGGCTCTTGACATCCTAACGAGCTTCTATTGTGAACGGATAAGTTAAAAAAAAAAACAGCCAAAATTATTTAAGCCCACACTTATACACAGTATATAAGCCGAAAATTGTATTAAAAGCTGTACAAAAATATATAAATTATGTAAAATTTTACTTTTTGGGCAATTTATTTTTTAAGAAATCTGCCTACAACTAAATAAAACTAAGGCTTTCAAATCCATTCATCTTGGGGCAAACTGTCTAGGAAACACCACCAAGCAATAGTTGCGACAAAGCGAGTAAGGTGAGGGGGGGGGGGGGGAGGGAGACAGATATATACTTAAAAAAAAACGTAATTCTCGGAAGGGTAGGGGAAGGAAGGACCGAAGGCTATGACCGCTATCTTTAAAAATAATTCACAGTAAAATGAAAAGTGGAGTTTTTAAAAATGAAACAAACATTGGTAAGATGAGGCCAGTGACTGCTGTTGGTTAGGCTCGAAATGTTCAAGTTTAGAGAAAGCCGTTTTCTGACTGACTGGTTTAACAGCACGCCTAGATTATCACTTGTGTGTAAGGACCTATCTTTCGTTACCATTATCAGATCTTAATCAGAGTGTATGAAAAGGCTGCAGAAATGGTATCTACAGGGTGAGTCAAAAGTATTGACCCACTGCAGTGGATTTGGCAGCCGCATGATTTGGTTTAGCCACCAAACAACCATCGATCGTGGGTCACCACGGAGGGGGCCACATTGTGATATCATCCAGGGGTGCCCCCCACCCTGCACCCCTTAAATAAATTTTCTACTTCCGGTTCCTTTAGGAATAGGATATTGGTCCCAATTTGAGATATGTGCGGGCAGTTAATTCATGGTGAATGCAGAAAACAGCATGTAAATCGGTCCACAACATTACGAGCTATGGCCAAAACAAATTAGTACAAATGTTACCTTTATTGTATAAAATAATATCATGAGCAGTTGTGTGAATTGGTTGATTGCATGTAATTATTGCAGTAAAGGATAGCAAAAGTAACGAAATTGATACGGGTTCGGCTAGCACATGTTTGTAGCACATGTAGCACACTGGCATTAGGCCTAAAGAAACCGGAAGTGGAACCGGAAGTTGAATGCATTAGTGCATGATTTCAATACTTAGTGCCCTAAGTGTAAACAGAAGGACTTCTTTCTTTCTCACTGATTCCCGGGAAGGGAAGTACCATTCACTAGTTGACGTAGAGAGTATGTTTATATGGCAAACAGCATATTTGTCGAAACATGTTTTAGAACCTCCACATGTGGTTCAAGGTCGAACATTAGTTTTTTACGTGTGTTACAAACTTGTGCTAGTCTAATCCTTATCAATTCCGTTAAGTTTGCTGTTCTCAACTGTATAATTACATGCAGTCAACCAATTCACACAACTGCTCATGTTTTATGCAATAAACCCAACATTTGAGCTAATTTGTTTTGGTCATAGATTGTGCTGTTGTGGACCGATTTGCATGCTGTTTTCTTCATTCACCATGAATTAACTGCCCGCACATATCTCAAATTAGGACCTATGCCGTATTCCTAAAGGAACCGGAAGTAGAAAATTTATTAAGGGGCGCAGGGTGGGGGCCAACCCTGGATGATCTCAAAACGTGGCCCCCTCCGTGGTGACCAACGATCGGTGGTTGTTTGGTGGCTAAACCAAATCATGCGGTTGCCAAATCCTCTGGATCGATACTTTTGACTCACCCTGTATTTTATCGCCGATTGTGACATTCACTATAACCAAAATCTGGCTGCTACTAATTTTGAGGTCTTTGACAGCACTTGTATACTGTCTGTTTTTTAAAATAATTCATTTCTAGCACAACAGAATAGGAAATCGGAAATTGAAACACACAGTACAACCGTGCCCTCCACGTTGAAATACTTAGAACGAACGATCAGCCAATGGGTACTCACGGGTGTGTTAGACTGGCTGACCTACAAACCCGTGTATTTTTCCCTCCTGCTTCCCGTCTTGTGTAGGCCTACACATTGTTGCTTGCACTGTAGTGTTTGGATTATTCCAGCTACTAAATGGCTAAGCTTCGTAAACAAACAAAGCGGAAGAAAGTTAAAACTGATTGTGTCTTCAAAATTTACACAAAAGTTCGCACACTTTCACAAACTCGAGAATCACCTTGTCTTCATCAAGCCTGAGGGTTTTTCCGGACTTCATTTACATCGTCTTAGCAATGGATAACTTGCAGATTTGGTATTGGTTGGGTAATGATGTTGGTTTGTTCGCTTTGTTCCATTCATGATCAAGGCAACTGTTAGTTTTCTGTTTACGAGGTGCCTCACGCTCGAAAATACTGGGCCTTGTATATTCCGTTTTGTTCATGATGTTGAATTATACGGAACTCCACGCATCTGAGATGTGGGTTTATTCTTGAATTGGATTTGATGAGAGCGGAAGTATCTTGCCAACTTAAATCGTGCTTTCTTTCCGTGCGGTGGACTGCGATGCCATTATCATATTTTTCATTCCGGACTTTACCATGTGTTGTGCTACTCTCGTTCTAACACCTTTTCTGGTCTCGCCAATTTACACTGCATTACAGTACCTGCAAGGAGTACGACATAAAGCTTCTCTGGTGTTCTTTAACTTTCCCATCTCAGTTTTGTCTGTCTTTTTTTGATTTCTCACTTTTCTCTGCACTTTCTGTCCAACAAATGGCTTTGTGGTGCTCTTTTTAAGCCTCTCAACGTTCTTCGAAAAGGTGGAGAAACCATGTTTCCTCGGTACTTGCACTTTATTCGTGACACCTTCAAGGTAAGTAAGGCGACTTTAGGTGCACCATGTTGTTCATATTGTATTTCTCGTTTTCATAACAGTCCGTGCCTTCTTAATCAGTGTGTTCAGCAATCCTGCTGGAAAGCCAAGTTTCAGATATTTTACTCGAGTCTTCTCAGGATGAGGCTTTGCACTTGCGTACAAATTCATTCTGGTGCTATTGCACGCAGCTGTGCTTTGGATGCCACAAATTGTATGGTATAGCACGACTCGTATCCATTGGTTTCACGTATGGTTCATATTCAGTCTTTCGATTGTTTTTCCTTTTTAGTTTTGCATCAAGATAGGTAATAGTCCTTAAACTTCTTTCTCTGCTGCAACTCGTATAGCTTCTCTCCTTAGTAGTTTTTCAAATTTTGCCTTCTTTACCACTGTCAGTACGTCATTGACAAATCTTACCTAGAATTTTACTTCAATTACAGACTGGAGTACCATTTCATCAAGTTACTGTAGGACCATTTTGGCAATTATTGGCAAGCTAGAGGCTTTGTGTAAATATTAACGATTAGGTCGTATTTTACAGTATTTTGTAACGACGTTTTTTGAAAAGTGATTGTCTTTGTGTTCTCACTTAGATAAGGTGAAATAAAAAAGATGGGTAACGTACGACGATGCTCCCTTCGTATCATTTCATTCAGTCCGTGTTGTATGCAGAATGCCAAAATTTCCATGTTTTAAATGTTATTTTAAAGCTTCACTATGAGGCCATGCAAACTAAAAAAAATGGAACTCGGGCCCTCCCGCATTGATTTTTTTGTAAGAAATAAAAATAATTGAAACGGCAGTAGTCACTTTTCCAAAGTCAACGTTAGGTTGATCACTACTGCTGTGTCAATACTACATAATCCGCCCCATCAAAAAGCCTCATAAAAAAATGTTTTTGGGGGGTTTCTGAAATTGAACTGTGATTGCTTCGAATAAAAATTTCCGAAAAAGCTTTGACCACTATTTGGATGGATTGGTTTCGGAAGACGAACATGTCGTTACATGACGTGTGCTGACGTTCGTTTCTTTTAGTTCCGAAAACCACAGAAATTACAAAAATGGTAATTCAGGATGGCGTAAGTATAGGTGCAAACTGAATGTGGGACAAAAGCTTTACTGGGATTGGGGGGTTTTAAGCCGGCTTTAGGTATAAGTCTACCATTTGAAAACGTCAAGCACCCCTTTTGATAGTCACGACTCGTTCGTCCAATAAAAATTAACTTCAGTATGAAAAAGCCTTTTTTCTTCTTTTTTTTTTTACCACAAAATACGTTGAAAAAAAAGCCTCCTCCCTCGTCAGTTTTCAACTTTGTGCCCGAGAACCATTTTTTAACTTTGCATGGTCTAATAACCCACGAATTATTAGCATTTTTATTAGCATTGCAGCAGTCGGATAAGGTTATGTATGTTTATGTAGCCAAGATATTAGCACGCTTCTTTGACCAAATTGCAAATGTTTGTGCCTCCACCGCCCCACCATTCTTGTTTGTATAGGGGGTTGTGTGGCCTTTGTATCACATGCCTTGTCGCTGCGCGCCAATTAGCTGACCGATATGTAGTCCTCTACGGTATAGCCACAGTCTGGTGCACTTCGAAATAAAGTTTTCGGGCATTTATGCTTTTTTCCGTTCTTTTTCGATTTGAAGCCGATTTTATTGGGAATCAACCTTAGTTCATTGTAAATTGAAAGCGTAGGTTGGTTTAACAGACAGTTGTATGGCTGGTGTAGGTTTATACAATTTTTGACAGTATGACAGTTCTAGGTTTATATAATTTTGGCTGTTTTTTAGTTTGTCAGCCGTTAACCCCGGTGCCACATCAGAATCCAACAAATTGTGTTATGGGGTGCGGCCAAGCGAAATAAATCGAGCCCTTTGACTTGGTCGATCATATTGCATTACAAGATTGGCACATCATGATGTCACATCACTGAATGGTTATTCAGAAGACCATCTATTAATTGATAGTCCATTGGGTAACGTCACTGGCTTCCACCCTAGCGTTCGAGACTCGGCCGAACCAAGAGAATTTGTTTTTTGGCATGTAAGATACACATATTTCACGAAAACTAAAATTTCCCACATTTATTGGACCTGCTATGTCATCTAAGGGCGTTAAGAGGATCATGTGATTCAAGATTTAAGATGGCTGCTGAGATTCAAGATGGGTGCTGAGCTTCAAGATGGGTGCTGAGATTCAAGATGGCAGCCGAGATTCAAGATGGCAGCCGAGATTCAAGATGGCAGCCGAGATTCAAGATGGCAGCCGAGATTCAAGATGGCAGC
>JAHWFP010191937.1:11717-26349 GCA_023313725.1 Lithobius niger | reverse complement strand
TGACCTCTTTTGTAGGGTTTGGTGGTTGTTTGGGTCTTGCTTCCTTCTGGATGACTTGCTTCTGTGTTCTGAGTGCTTAAGGGGTGGGGGGGTGTTGACCACAGTTCTGGCTGCGATGATTGGTCCCAGCCGGTGTAGTCCTGATTCTTCTCTTGACATGTCCCTCAGAGTGGGAGGTGAAGGTTCATTGATGGCGCCATGACGCTGCTGCTAGAATTTCTTCTATTGGAATGGCGTTGTGGTGGGCCCATGATGTGGAGACAGCTCTCAGTTCGTGAGCCGTCACTCATCCTCTTCTTCGGGGTTTTCTCATATGCTGCCTTGATTGTTTTCTTAATCCATCTTGATACCATGGCTGCTGATGTTTCGCCAGATTGGAGATCAACTGGAAGAAAAAGTTGGTTTCTTCCCCGTCGGATGTCCTCATGACGAGTCCGGGCTAGGTAGAAGCGTAGAACTCTGGACACAAGAGGCGTTCAGGTTAGTTTCCTACTAGGGTGGATAGAGCTGGAAAAGTGACTGGTTTTGGTGGTTCCGAAGGTTTTTGTGTTTTGGCTCTGAATGTTAATCTTGGATATAGAGTGACAGAGGTGAAGTTGGGGCCGAAGATGCAGTATGCTCGGTCTGCTGAGAGGGCTTGAATTTCAGAACACCGAAGGCTGGCTGCTAGGGTGACGAGAAAAACCGTCTTGCGCGTCATGAGATGAAGAGAGGTGTCCTGTAGGGGCTCATATGGTTCGCCCGTTAGGGACTGGAGGACGAGTGAAAGATCCCAGTCTGTTATTGACCTTCTGGTAGTGGGTCTTTCATTTTCTTATGAACGCAGGAGGGCTGTGATTCGGTAGTCGTCAAGTAGGTTGATGTTGTTGGCGGCTTTGAAGACAGTGTTTAAAGCAGAGCGATAGACCAGGATTGTGGAGCCTTTGAGTTTGTCGATGTTGAATAAGTTGGAAGAAGTTTAGAAGGGTGGGAAGAGGTGGGTTGATAGGATTATCTTGTTTTGTGACACACCAACGAATCCATTTAGTCCAGTGGCTTTCGTACATCCGGTTAGTGGAATCCCTGGTTGCCTTTGAGGCGATGCGTTCGGCCCCTTCTCGATGAATTCCAGCCTTTTTGAGGAGTTTGATGATAGTAGCCACCTGTGTAGGTTGAGGTTTGGTACATTCGGGTGTAGTTTTGTTCCTTTCTGTTGGGACAGAAGATCTGGTTGAGGAGGTAGACATCTTGGAGTTGACTAGAAGGTCTAGAAGGAGCTGGAACCATGCTGCTGATGGCCAGAGGGGGACTATGAGCAGGAACAAGCTCTGACTTTCCTGGATTTTTTGAAGAACTTGTGGAAGGAGCTTGAAGGGGGGGGGAGGTAGGCGAATAGGTTGTGCCATGGGAACGTAAGGTCGTCTACTGCTACTGCTGTTTCGTCCGGAATGGGGCTTATGTAGTGGGGAAGTCAGGCATTGTGCCTCGTGGCGAACAGGTCTATCGTTGGAGGACCCCAAATGGTGAAGAGAGATTCGCAAATGGATTTTTTGAGGCATCATTCGCCCGTCGGTGGTTTCTGGCGCGACAGTCGGCAATCACATTCCTGTTGCCTGGGATGTGGAGAGGAAGGAGTGTGATGTTGTACGGCATGCAGAGGTTGAGAATTTCTGAAGTTAGGCTGTGGAGAGATCTGGATTTTGTTCCACCTTCTTTCCTTTATGTAGGCTAAGGCAGTCGTGTTGTCGGACTGGACTTGTATTGTCTTGTTTCTGATCTTTGGGAGGAAATGTTGCAGGGCGAGTAGGATACTTGAAGCTCGAGGGAGTTAATGGGGTCCATGCAGGTTGGAGGCCAAGGGCCTGAGGCTTCCTGTGTGCCAAGGTGGTCACCCAGCCGGTTCTTGAAGTGTCTGTGACAATGAGCAGCCCGATCATGAAGAGGCTATGTCTTTGTGAGGTTGGTGACATCTGACCACCAAAGGAAAGGCGGGAGGAAAGTCGGGACTGAAGGGGATTTGCTTGTTCGGGAGGTCCTGATTGATTGCCTGGTTGTCTATGCGGTGGTGGTGAAGCGGCCTTACCATTCATCGGCCGTAGGGGACGAGGTTCGCCATTGCGTCCATCTTCCCGATGAGGGAGTTTAGCACCCGAGGAGAAAAACTAGTTTTCGACCGAAAGAGAAGAGTGTGAAGGGGGCAATTTTTGCTGTGTGGAGGTCGAAAGAAGCTCCCAGAAAGGTGAAGACTTGTGCTGGTGTTAGGCGAGATTTTGAGTAGTTCACCCCGAATCCCAGCCGGTTTAACAGGGAGATAGTCTTGTCTCTGTTTTGTTCCAGTGTGAGTGGATCCGGATCGTTGAGGGTCCAGTCGTCCAGATAGGCGTTGGCCTGAATTTCGTTTTGGTGTAGGTTTGCCAATATCGGTTTGAGAATCGTCGTGAAAATTCTGGGGGCTGCATTCAGACCGAAGGGAAGACAACGGAATTCGTAGACCTTTTGGTTGTAGATGAACCGAAAGAGGTGCGTGATAGCCGGATGGAGTGGGACATGGAGGTAGGCATCTTCCAGGTCGATCGAGACTGTCCAGTCGTTTTGTTTGAACGAAAGATGGGTGGATTCGAGAGTTTCCATTTTGAAATGATTGTTTTGGATGTATCTGTTGAGAGATTTCATGTTGAATATCAGACGGCAGCCTCCTAACTTCTTTTGTCGGGTGAAGATGGCGCTGTAAAAGCCTGGGCTTGGCTTGCGGCATTCCCTTATAGCGTCTTTCCGCAGGAGTTCCGAGACTTCGAATGAAAGAAGCGGTGTTGTCACTGGCGAAAACTCCCACGGCGAGGTTGGGGAGAGCGGTGGTTTCGACAGGAATTCCGGACGAAAGTCGTGTTCGATGATGAAAAGGACTTCCTAGTTTGTTGTTAGTTATAGCCAAGCCGGGAGAAAGTGGCGTAATCTCGCACCGACTGGAGGCCAGGAAGAGTGAGAGGCGTCATTGTTGGTTCTTAAGAAAGCCGCTTCTGCCCCCTGGTGACGAGTGGCGGCTTCGTCGGTCTGGAGTAGCGGCTCACTTCTGCTGGTTGCGTTGGCCGGAGCAGGAGCGAGGCTGGTCCGTCCGAAAGGGCTGCGTGTTTCTCGGCTGAAAGTGGGAATCGTTGGGACGGGAAGATTGTGACTGAGTTGGCGTCTTGTTCCAATCGTGTCCGAGAGAGGACGGGGATTGGGATGTCTGTTCTTCTGAAAGGGACGAGAGGCCGAGGAGTTTTGCTTCTGCGGCTTGGGCTTCCTAGAGATGTCAAGGTGTGGGGCGAGAGTTGGGATGAGACCCCGCAAAAGCGTGTCTGATTCGTGGATTGGCTGGTTGCGGAGTCAGTATTTCGTGGAGACGTTCAGGTTGTTGGCGGACGAAAGAGCGATGTCTCGGAGGAGAAGCGTGTTGTTGAAGAGGGCCCTGGTAGCACAGTTGACAGAGTAGTAGGTGGCAAAATTTACTTTCTGAAACAGTTGCGTTATTAGGGACGAAAGATTGCGTATTTTCTCAGGACTTGCGTCCGATGACAATTTCTCGCACAAGGCGTTGTCCGCCGTATTAAGGACGTCAGCTTGCGAGGCGACACGAAGACTCAGCCGAAGGCACTTGTCATTTTCGTAAAGGATGAAAGTTGGGATGTCAGCTTTCTTAGGGATCGATAGAGCGGTGCCGAAGTCCATCTTTACTTCGCTGCCTAAGAATTCGCATTCCGGGTAAGTTGCGAAGTTGTTCGGGTTCGCGGCACCATCGCCCAGCGGGAGAAAGAAGCTGCTTTCACGGCCCGGGCGAGGTGGTGGTGGTGGTTCCTTGTCGAGGACGAGGGGGTTGCCCTTGCCGAGCAGGGAGCCTTCATTCCGAAGGAGGCAAGTTTACAGCGTGGTGGATTGTCCCAGAATGTTGCGAGGTTTGGTGTCTTCGTCTCTTGAAGGCAAAGCCAAAACCAATTTTCAGCCCACGGTTGATCACGGGAGTGTCAGCCGAGTGCGAGGGCTTGAAAGAGGAAGCAGTCGGGTACGGTTCCTTCAGCAGTTTTCAGAAGCGAGGCCAGCGGGAGAGACTGATCGTGGATTATTCTACCGGACGAAAGCGGGATGGCAGGTGACGGGATTCCGGCAGTAGCGGAGGGGTCGGCTGTGGAAGAGATTTCCGGACGAGAGGGCGAAGTCGACTTGCTCTTCTTTTGTGTGGCAGTGGGAGCCGTTGAGCCTGGTTTGCGGGAACCATGGCTGGAGATCGAAGTGATCCAGTCTTGCGTCCGGGCATGTCGTGCGGAGGAAGTGCAAGAAGGGGGGGCGGCATAGGATTGGCTTGCATCGTACGGACTGTTTCTTGAACGATGTCACGAACTTCGCTACGGGAGACACTTCGGCCTTTCCTGGAAGAATTGGATGATAGGTCCAAAGGAGAGTGGCGCGCGGGAAGCTACCGTGGCCCGATGAAGAGATTTCTTGGCTTCACGGTAGATGACTTGCCCGTTGAAAATCAGCTTGCAGGGCCGACATATCCATTGGTTCGGCTGGTGGGGTGCGCTGGCCGGGTTGCAAAGGAGAGTCGGAGAAGATGTCGACACTTGTAGGCGGTGTCTGGATGAAGGGGGCTGCAGAAAGCGGGACGACGACGGCGAGGTCTGAGATCCAGAAGCGCCGGCCATCATGGGTAGAATCCAATTTTCCGTGCGAAAGCTGGGGAACTCCGGCACGAGGTGGTGTTGAGACACCTCTGGAGGAAAATGAATGCCGATAGCGGGCACGCTGTCGCTTTTATAAGGGAGTACTGCCACACACACACACATGTACAGTAGGGACATGCAAGCAGGTGCCTGCGCACCGGAAGAAACCTCCAGGGGAACATCACATTCGAGGAATGTAATGCTAAATTATCAGGTTAAGATGCTTTGGCAACAAAGAAATAACAGTTTAAAAGATGCATAAACCACTGGAAAGATTAAATTTAAAGGATTAGTAAAACGGTTAATTTTCAGAACGTGCAATTAACGGCAACAAACAAGAGGAAACCACCCCATGTGATATGAGATTGTTACACATGGGGATATTTAGGTTTCATTGTTTACAGGGATCCTATTGTTGAACTTGGGAGAATGTCTTTTTAATGGTTTTTACCATGAATTTAACCCAGTGAGATACACATATTTTTAAAGGTATGTTAAACATATCCCATGACGTACGTTACCGTACACTCAAGTTGGGAGAGTCTTTAATCCTTTTCACCAAGGCCTAATGGTGGCGAATGTGGCAGATTACTGGAAGTGAATGGCAGCTTCAGTGATTAAGCCTGTATTTGAGATTTTGCTTATAATTTGTATATTTACTAAGCAAAATCTAGATATCTAAGAGAAACCTAGGAAGGACAAAAAAAGCAAAGTGGTTTCCTTGGGCACACTGTTCATAAAATTAGCAGAACTGGTGCCATTAAGGTGCTACCTGGTTCAACTAGACGTTATCTCCCCAGGATATTGATATTGTGTGAGGTTTTCCCTCAACACGACTTGTATGTCTGCAGTACCTCTCGTATAATAGTTGGCTGGCGTATTTAGACGCCCGAGCATTGTTGTCACTCTGAAAATCACTGCATAGCCGCCCTGGAGGCAGAAAGGGGTGAGACGTGCGACTGTCGCAGATAATCTGGCACAGTCGCAGACAAAACGTGCAGTTTTGACCAAATTTCTGCCGTTTCGTTATTTTTTGACCGATTCCAATACACCATTTTAATCGTCTCGACGAGACCTTTCTATTGATGGAAGAGCCAGATCAATAGGACAAAGCACAGAAAACTTATTCAGTAAAACCAATCAATTTGTGGGTAACCATACGAAAAAACAGATTAGCTGCAGATAATTTTCCCCTACCGCATTGGGTCCATTGTCGGGTTCGGCAGTGCTACTTCGAGTTGCGTAAGATGGGATAATGCACTCAATCGTTCCGGGCAAAACTGCAGGTCAAGTTGATGCCCGCCTTTGTAATTTACTCTGTGCATCACAGATATATTTGGAGGGGGGGGGGTGAGGATTTATGCTTAATGGTGCGTCCAGCTAGCTAATTTAGTTTAAATATCCAATCCTGATAAGAGCAATTTTGATCTCCCCGTCTGAAAACACAACAGGTTTATTTGTTCGCACGTCGTACACGCATGGAAGATGGAGGCTGCAGCTAAATTGTGATACCGAGTGAAGTGAAATTGATTTTACACTTATTTTATGCTTATTGTACTTATAGTATTTAGGGTACTTTGCAGTATTTAGACACGTAGGTTCAGGAAAAGCCAATCTCGCAACTTTTGTCTTTACCGCAAGCATAGGGATATGTTTATGTTCAGAATAGCCCAAGAAAATCTGCTTCACCCAGACCCACCTATCCTTTAAGGGCATACTAAACACAGAAGGCAAACAGACAAAAACGGCACAAAACTAAACATAAACGAAAAAGTGATCGTTCTCAGAGTGATACATAGCAAGCAGCTGGTAGTCCACATCTTGTGGCAGCACCACAGAGTAAAACCACCACATATCACGGCTTTCTCTTGGATGTATACTTAATTTTAGGCGCCTTAGTTTTTAAATTGCTATACATTACTTCTGTATTCTCTTAATTGTAAAAAATAAAACAAAAGAAATTGTGTTGGTAGTAAGTTTAGTTGAATGAATTTCTACAAGTGTACGAAGATATAAGTGAGTAAAAAGTTTCATAAGCAAATGTATTGAACATAAGATTAACAAAAATGGACACGCCACGATTTTGACTTTTTTGCTTCTAAGCTCGATTGGATGTGTTCGATCTAGAGGTATGATGGGATGTTCGTTCATTTGGCTCTTGTACTGCAACAGAGGCACACCGTCGACGTGTTGCTTTCAAGATTGGACGAAAGCATTTGCGGCCATTATAGTGCAAGTCTTCATTTAATTGAAGTAAGATGTGGGTAAAGGAATCTAGAAAAACAAAACAATAAATAATACAGTAAAGGATTAAGGAAGCAAGACTGCGTTAATGACTGGCCTTACAAGAACGAAAGCTGCATATTTGAGAAAATAACCGACACACATGAATGGGATACACATGAATGGGAGTCAGGAGCTTTAATCAGATGCGTTTCCTACTGCTGAACTGTGCCTGTAGCCAGGCCCAAGTTAATTGGTAGAGCACTTGGCCACCAAAGCTTGAAGATCCCCTTTTGGCTTTAAATACTGGCCGTAAAAGAATACACGCTTATCGAGAAAATCACTACTGGCACAGATGAATGGGACTCTATACTAGTCAGGAGCTTTACTAACTGCAGAACTATGCCTGTAGTTAAAGTTAATTGGTAGAGCACCTGGCCACCAAACCAAGACTCCCTTTTAGCATTAAAGACGGGCCATGCGAGAATATACACTTAACCTGAGAAAATCACTACTGGCATACATGAATGGGACTCTATACTGATCAGGAGGTTTACTAAAGCAGATCAGTGCCTATAGCCATAGTTAATTGGTAGTGCGCCTGGCTTGTTACCCCAGGAATATTCCCTTTTAGTATTCAAGATTGGCTTACGAGAATACAAAGTTTGAGAAAATCACAATGGTAACCGTGAATGGGACTAATACTAGCGAGGCTTTTTTAACTCACTGCACAACCGTGCCTGTAGCCAGAGTTAGTTGGTAGAACACCTGGCTACTAAATACAGAAGATCCCCTTTAGCATTAAAGACTGGACTTTCGAGAACACAAAATAAGCAACTTGAGAAAATCACAACTGGCACACCTGAATGGGACTCGATGCTTGTTACAGACAATTTACTTACTGCACAATCATGCCAGTATAGCACTTGGCTACCAAATCTGGAAGATCCCTTTTTAGCATTAAGATCTAGCCTTATGAGAATATAAGGCAACAAATTTATAAGCTTATCTGAGAATACCTCCAACTGGCACAAGTGAATGGGACTCGGATAGAATTACACTACCGGCCAGTACACCGCGATAGTAGTAGTAGCTGGCTAGAAAACTAGGGAAATTCGCGTACGTGCTTTCTTTGTACAGTCTTCAGTGCTTACCATATGCTTCATTTAAAACGTAAGAGGCTCAACATACCAAGCAGGCAACCACCAAGCATGCATCTCCAAGTGAAATACACATCAGGATAGGCTCTGGCTCACGACTGCATTCACCACTTCCAACAGTGTATGTACAGAACAGTTTGCTGCATATCTACAAATTGTTATTGACACTTAAAAACATTGCCAGCACATTACAAACATTCGGGATTCAAAATGAACAGTTGGAAATCATTCATTATATCATCCACTAGAAAAATTTGCAATATTTTTTATTTTTTCGATACCATTTCTTGCTACTTGGTACCAGTTAGGCCACTGTCTCAACTCCATGCCATTTAAAATAATTCTTGTATTTTATTAGTATTTTATACTTTCGCATTCAGGGAGAGAATGTTGGTCCTTGTAGATATTTACCACGTATGGTGTACTGTAAACCATAAGAAAATACCATACTTCTTCCGAAAAGATTAAAACGCTAGTGACATTACGGGACGACGTCCGCTAAAAAAATTCTACATTTCCTTTTTTTTAAATATTAAACACCAGTAATTACAAATGCAGTTAAATCAAATCAAATGCAGTTAATGCTGCTGCTGCTGCTTGTTAATGTCGACTATCTCATTACAGTTGTTTTGTCGACAATGATTCTGACAATGTGTAGCATTATTGCAACACTACTTATAATCTGAGAGTTACTGGACATGAAATTCGTAGTGTATGACCAGGAGCGGCATAAAGGAAGTGTCACCAACCCAATTAGACCCTATGTTCCACCATTCGTACAGAGTCCGTGCGTCCGGTTGTAGAGCTATGGTTTTTACGTTTTCGGGAATGTAGACGTTAAAAATTATGCTGTGTAGGTTTTTACTTTTCCCAAAAATGTACATTTTAAAAATTATGCTGTGCAGATTTTTACCTAATTAATCTTAAAAATATTCCTTATGCTGCGTGTAACCTAAGCATGTGTCAGCAAGAACAAACGTGCTGTGCCAAGGCCAACTGGAGTAGAAATGCTCACGTTTTGCCTCTAGACTATGCCTGGAGCCAAGAGCCGAAACCTGCTGCTTCTTTCCTAGACGATCATTTGCAAACAATGGAGTACAAGCGAGAGTTGCAACATATACATTCCTGTTGTGTAGCCTGTGCATGTGTTATTAAATAGGTTGCCTGCCACCGGAGGTCATCTCGGACACGACACACAACATGGCTGACAACCACTAGGACTTAACATGGTGTCAGGAGTGGGATGATCTCCGGTGGCAGGCAACCTATTTAATACACATGTATAGACTATGCATAACAATTCCCACGTCCTGCGAATGTGTGGGGTATTCATTTGCTCCTTACATGGAGGGATAAGAATGCTTTAAAATTGTTATATTTATGAACGTACATTGGTTGCATTCTAATTAGAAAATATCCCACAGGAGATGCATTACCTTTCACGGAGAAAGTGGCTGTGTTTAGGTGAAGCAACATCTGCTCATAGGGATCAACTTCGAGTGCACGTTTGATCCTAAAATATAAAAATAATGTTTCATATTTTCATAAATACAATACAAAATGTGGTGGCCAGTTTTCATGCGAGGTTGGTAGGCTTGGAACTCATTTCTTTGTGCTAATTATAGTTGTCATGTATTCAGATTGCTTGCAAAACAATGCTGTAATAATGTATTGAGCTTGGCATTGATCGTCATGCCAATGGCAAGCTGATTGGCTTTCCTGCTAGACATTAGGCTAAAGATTAATTTTTTTCTGCTAAACGTGCTACCATAATGTCTGCAAAGCTGACGTAGTTACAGTGCAAATAACCGGTTCGAATTACCGTGCTAGGATAACGGCTGGCACAAAAGGCGTGCAACATGAGCGGTTTTAGTCCTTTATACGACTAGGTGTTGATGCGTGATAAGCCAGATGTCCCCTTTCCATCACAATATGAGGCTACGATAAAACGTGAATAATGTCCAAAAAGGCTGCTTTTGGTTCTGGTTAATAATGTGCAAATTAAAAATGCGGGGGACGGTAATTAGTATTTACGTGATACTGTTCAAGCGTCTTAACGTATTCAGTCATTATTACTGTGTCTAACGGATGATACTTATGCCGAACTAACAGAATATTAATGGAAAAGGGATATCTACTAGTAACTTACAGAGCATGGTTCGATTCGAAATGGGGCAAAGGCAAAAAGGCAAATATGCAACTTACGTGGGATCTCAAATCGAGCTGCTTGGATATTATTTTAGAGATCATGTATCATAAACACGAATCGCTCACTGTAGTGATGCAACATCTACAACTTGCAACTACAGTAAAACTTATGACAAGGTCTCAATAAATGGTCCTACACATCATCAGTCTTTATTGCAGGTTAATCGGGCATTGGTCTCGTTCCTTCCGTTTTTCTCACTTCTTGGTAAAATGACGTTAAAATGTCGTTAAATGTCAATACATTATCTACTGTTTTTCCCTTCACTGGGAAAGTATCGTTCTGATGAATAGAAATGAGTAACTCAGAAATCGATAATGAAATTAACTAAAAAACTGAAAAATGGGCTTAACTGCCTGCAGAAAATGGCGTCCTCAGCAATTTTCTGCCAGTAGGTCCTTACGGCTTTTCAGTCATCAGTCGAGTGTATTTATATCATTTTATATTAAAAAATAAAAGATAATTAATGAAGAAAGAGACAAAGGAAGGACGCGTGTGAAGGCGTAGTTTCAAGTTGTAGACGTTGCCTCGCTACAGTGAGCGATTTGTTTTATGATCCACGATCTCTAAAATAATACCCAAGCAGTTCTATTAGAGATCCCAAGCACTATAAACTAGTTATGTATTTGCCTTTTTACTTAAGAGCCTTATTTGGAATCTAACCACGCTCTGCAAGTTACTGGTAAACATCCCTTTCCGTTAATTGGCTGTTGGTTAGTTCTGCGTAAGTATCATCACGTATCTCACTCTAGGTATCATCCATTAGATAGAGTAATAATGAGTTTGAACGGTGTCACGTAAATACTAATTACCGTCCCCCGCTATGTTAACTCGCACGTCATGCCAATGAGAAGCTGGTTGGCTTCGCTACTGGACGTTAGGCTAAAGAGATCGAGCCTCAACTAGAACGCGACAGCTCGACATCTCTTTTGCGAGTGGCACTGATATGAATAGAGTTTTTTTTTTAAACTACCGACAGCACTGGCAGTTTTCAACCAGCCTTATTACGCTTGCTCTCAGGTTAGTGGTATGCACGGCTTAGTTTACAAACAGTTCTGCTTTTCGTGGAAGCGTTGATAGTGGCAGAGGAACAGTAATCATAGACGACTAACATTAAAATGAATGGTAAAATTATAAAAAAAGGTAGATGACGAAATATTAAATAACAGTTATGACGTATACTAAGATTTCAGGACTCATTAAAAATATTTCGGTAGGCTGTGTCTGCCTACCCATTGGAACCGCCACTGAAAAAACTTCATAAATCAATTAAAAAATAATCCATAATTCAGGTTTTGCAACTGTAGGCCTTCATGAGCAACAGGAAAATTGTAAACCATCATCAATACAGTATTAAGGAAAATTGGAAATTAGCCATCAGAGAAAATTATACACTAGAAATAACGTAGAAATTGAATAAAGTTTTCTTTTTTCTATAAGTTTTAAGTTGCACACAGAAGGATAAACCCATTTTGGGTACCACATTCTAATGGCTACTGACTGCTATTTTGCTAGAAGTTGCTTGTTGCTGGCGTATTGTATTGATAGAAGAATACACAAATATAATATATTTGTGTAAATATAATATTAAGGAATATTGGAAATTAGCCATCAGCGAAAATCATACACTAGAAATAACGTAGTTCAGTAAGCCACCTTCATGCACTTACGTTTCGTCGGAGTGGCATGATCACCTGGATTCGAACCAGCTACCCAGTTCGCCCCCAGATCACTTTCGTAGTGCCTTAACTGCTATGGCCACACCCTTCACCGTTCCATAGATGATGGCTTATCGGCCACTTCCACTTCATGTCTTTTTTATTCTTTTAACTAATTTTGGATGCCAGTGGAGGATGTGGCCATAGCGGTTAAGGCGCTATGAAAGTGATCTGGGGGTGAACTGGGTAGCCGGTTCGAATTAGGGTCATGCCACTCCGACGAAACCTAAGTGCATAAAGGTGGCTTATTGAACTACGTTATTTCTAGTGTATAATTTTTGCTGATGGCTAGTTTCCAATTTTCCTTAATATTATTCAGAGCGATATGTGTATACTTGTATCAATACAACACGCCAGCAACAGCAACTTCTAGCAAAATAGCATTCAGTAGCCATTAGAATGTGGTACCCAAAATGGGTTTATCCTTCTGCGTGCAACTTACAACTTATGGAAAAAAGAAAACTTTATTCAATTTCTGCAAAAAGAACTCCACGTGTTTCTGCAAGGAAAGCACTTTTAAAACATTGTTTTATGCAAATTGGTAAAAGCAAGAATTTATAGGGTTGGGGTTCTTGGTAAAAGACACCAAACCCACAGGGGTTTTTCACGTTATATTGGGTTTGTATCGAATATTTTTGGTGTACAGGTTTTTCTCCAACTAAGAAAATTTTGATTAAGTTGTCAGTACGCACTACTGACATGTACAGCTGAAAATGCTGGGAAGACTAAAGCAACAACTTTGTCCATCGGTCAGTCATCCGTCCGTTCGTTTACTTTTTCAACTTCGGAAGATACCAGTCGGAGACAAACAGTTTTTACCATTAGATTCAGCATCCAAAAATTAGTTACAAAGAATAAAAAAGACATGAAGTGGAAGTGGCCGATAAGACCATCATCTATGGATCGGTACCCGACAGAGAAACTGTATTCACCATTAGATTCAGGAACTAAAATTAGTTAAAAAGAAGTGGAAGTGGCCGATAAGCCCATTATCTATGGATCGGTACCAGATAGAGAAACTATTCACCATTAGATTCAGCATCTAAAATTAGTTAAAAAGAATAAAAAAAACATGAAGTGGAGTGGCCAATAAGCCCATCATCTATGGAACGGTACCAGATAGAGAAACTGTATTCACCATTAGATTCAGCATTCAAAAATTAGTTAAAAAGAATAAAAAAGACCTGAAGTGGAGGTGGCCGATACGTATGCCCATCATATATGGAACGGTATAAAATAGGGATCTTCACCAATAAATTCAGCTACCAAAAATTAGTTAAAATGTATAAAAAAATCGGAAGTACGAAGCAGAAGTGGCCAAGTGACCCCATCATCAATGGAACAGCACCATTTTCACCAATAGATTCAGCATCCAAAAATTATTAAAAAGAATAAAAAAAAGACCTGAAGTGGAAGTGGCCGATAAGCCCATCTATGAAACGGTACCAGAGAACCGCTTTTCACCATTAGATTCATCGTCCAACAATTAGTTATAAAAAACACCCTATGTGGAAGTGGCTGATAAGCCCACCATCTATAGAACGGTAGAAGACAGGGAAACTGTTTTCACCATTAGATTCAGCGTCCAAAAATTAGTTAAAATGTATAAAAAACCGGAAGTATGAAGCGGAAGTGGCCGAGAGCCCATCATCAATTGAACTGCACCAGCAAGACAAACTATTTTCCCCATTAGAAAAAAAAATAAAAAAGACCTGAATTATGAAGTGGGAGTGGCCGATAAGCCAATCATCTATGGAACGGTACTCGATAAACAAACTGTATTCGCCATTAGATTCAGCATCTAAAATTAGTTAAAAAGAATAAAAAAGACCTGAAGAGGAAGTGTCCGATAAGGAAGCCCATCATCTATAAAACGGTACCCGATAAGGAAACTGTTTTCACCATTAGATTTAGTTTCCAAAAAGTACTTAAAAAGAATAAAAAAATCCTGAAGTGTAAATGGCTGATAATTCACAGCCATCTGTGGAATGGTAAAAGATAGGGAAACTGTTTTCACCATTAGATTCAGCGTCCAAAAATTAGTTAAAGTGAAAAAAAATTTGGAAGTATGAAGCCAAAGTGGCTCGAAAGTGACAGAACTGCACAGAAGGCCGGTTATGACTAGGAATAGGAATGTTTCCATGCGCACTTACATCCTCATCTCTCACCCACACAATATTTTTATTCTCCAGAGGAAGCAGCTCTGAGAGGTTGTTAACTTTCACAAATAGCTGGGAGAGTTAAACAAATGTTTTAACTAAGTTTCCCCCAGCGAAATGTGTTTTTTTACATACATACTAATAAAATTGGTGAACATTACCTGATATTGGCTTTTAACATAAGATAGACCAATTGATGTGTGTCCTACGGCATACATTTTTATTGAATTTAAATCCATCGATTTTCCTCACTCACTACGCATTTAATACTTGTGGGTTTTGTTGTTTTTTTTTCAGGTGGGTTGGACCCCCAAAACATCCACGGGCTTTTTCTGGCATATTTTGAGTAATAAAAACTGTTGAGCTTTGGATTTATGAAGCAACATATTCAGCCCATTTGCCAAACACATTCAGAGCCTAAGCCAAATGCATTCAGCACAGTTGCCAGACGCATCCAGCAGTGTGGCCAGACGCATCCAGCAGTGTGGCC